>PVHP010043125.1:0-14679 GCA_004024765.1 Zapus hudsonius
TGATGGGTGCCATGCCTCCTGACAGTCTCCCCCACCACGGCTCTCACAATCTTTCCGCCCCCTCTTCCGCTCAGTTCCCTGAGTCGTGGTGGGTGAGTAATAAGGCTGCTTTAATGTTGCGAGCTTAGAGGTCCTTGTGTCGAAAATCCTTGGTTCCTGTCTCAATGGCCTATCCTGTGTTGATTGAATGACTGTGGTTTTATTTTAAAAGTTTCCATAAGGTTTATATTTTTCCCAAACTAAAGTTATTAGTTCAATAAGCACAAATGAAAAAGGAAGCACTCAGTCTACTTTAACACTTATTTTCTAAAATGCCAAATATAGCTAGCCAGTAGAAGTTGCTTTCCAAATGGAAAGCTCATACACAAATCATGTAATCCAAGCAAAAGTCAGGCATCTGGAAAATACCAGCAGTCTACCTCTATTATTATTCCCTTGAAGAGAGGGATGAAAGTCCAGTAGCCAGGGGTTCTAGCCAATGAAATCAAATTCCTGCATAAACAGAAAAACCTTCAATATAAGAGAACACAATTGCAAGATAGCTCCATAACATGGACTTGAGGGTAACATACTCATTATTTTACTCATTTATTTATTTAAGAACTCTTAACAAAACTCTAGAAAACACATAACTCTAGAAAATCATAATATTTTCAGACTCATACTTACCCCAGTGTTGGAAACAATATGAACTTGTCTGGTAAATATTGATGCTAGAGTATGGCCTCTGTTCCTTTTGTAATTATTAGTGGTATAATGTCAAGGAACCAATATTAAAATAAATCTAGTATACCATTGAGCTTTGAAAAGTAAACATTAGACTCTCCATAACTTCACTATTTCATTACGTTTGGTTGTTGGAGTTTTGAGTTAAAACTAGAAACAACATTGCAGTATCACAGCAGCAGACTGCAGTACTTCAGAAAAAATATTTGTCACTCTGATTTAGTAATTTAAGACATAATTAAATGTATTTGTAGGAAAAATGTCAAATGTAAATATCAAAATATTGAACCATGCCAAGCAGGCATGGCCATTGTTTTATATAACTTCGATATTTGACATATCACTTAGCCTTGAACAGAACAAGTGACCTCAAAACTATACTCTGTTTCAGGAATTATTCCCAGCCAGAGGCAATTATGTCCATTTGTTGATCTATAACTATGTACATGGAAGCTAGTCAAAAAAACATACAGTCTTTCTGTTACAAATGATTATAAAGTATGCAGTGTACAAAATAGTGAAAAAAATCCAACTGGGAACATCTTGAACTCTTCAAGGCTCACATCACTTCAGAGCAATGGAAACCACATTTTTTACTGCATCCTAGGTCCTACCACAGAATGGAAAATGCAATGGGGCTTGGTTCTGGGATTGGAGGAATGTGGTCAGTAATGGGAAACTATTATATTCTGGCACTTTAAGCTTCTTCAATATAGGGTTATTGTGAGGGTGGTAGGAAAGTGTGCACGTAATATCTCAGAGATCAGTGTAGTGTAGAAAATGTATCCTTAATTTTAGCTGATGAGAGGCAGACTTTCTTTCTTTCCTTCCTTCCTTCTTTCTTTCTTACTTATTTTTTAATATCCATTATTAGATACACTGAATGAACAAAGAATGTGTTGGTATCACCAGTTACCTGATTTACCTCTTCCCTGTCCTGTCCCCCAATCTACTGAATATCTACCTCTGTGGGCAGACTGGATCAGTCCATGGGGTTGGAGGTTATGGATAGCCTAGGAGTCAAGCCCGTTCCACTCCCCCTTTGTATGTTGTTGCTGAGGGGATCAATGTCTCTGGCAGTTCACCCCCACACCATGGCTCTAACAATCTTTCTGCCCCCTCTTCTGCTCAGTTACCTGAGTCATGATGGGTGAGTATTAAGGCTGCTTTATTGTTGAGGTCTTAGGGGCTTCTGTACTTCTGCTGTAGGTTGTGTTGAAAATTGTATAATTCAAATCCATCACCACAGTATGTATTGAGTGGTTATTATATGAAAGATAAAGGAATAGCAAAGAGATCAATGATATTCTATACAACAAGAACCTCATTTAGATGACAGCCACACACATTGCAGTAAGTCATATAACTCACTATGCTAGTGTCATAAGAGCAAAACGTGACTTTAAAAGATTATGGGGAAAGAATTTCTTTGGTTCCAGTTTTTGCAAATTACTCTGGATCTGTCAATACTCCTTGAGAACATGAAGGTAAGTTTTCTATATTATTTTAAGCAATTATTTTGAGATGAAACTTCCCACTAATATCATAGTGGACTATTCAAAAGAGTTTTTTTTTCTTTCAACTTGAGTTTTGTATATAGAACTTGATAAAATTTTGCTAAGTCAATAAATTTTAAGTGGGTATGATCTTGCATTCTTTAAAGCTTAGCAGTTGGAAGGTGGATGCAGGGACAATTAGGAGTTCAAGGTCATTTGCTGAATAATACCATCATGTGTACATGACACTCTATCTACACATTAGAAAAAGAAACTGATACCTAAAAAAGAGGTATTAGTGAAAAAGAAAGCACTCAGTCAAAAGAGGCCAGGAAGGGTTAAGAGAAGGTATTGGGAGGGGATTATGATGAAAATACATTGTATACATGTATAAAAATTGTCAATAAAAACAACAAAATAACAGCAAGTGGACGAATTTGTAGTAGGTGCATTATTTAATTATATATAATAGTATGCAGTCCCGTTTTATCTGCAAGAGATTGATTCTAAGACTCCCAGAAGACCTGAAACTACAAGTAAGTCAGAGCTCAGCACATACTATATTTTTATGGGCATGAGCAATAATAATACAGGTTAACTTGTAAGTTAACTACAGTTAGAGATTAACAGCAGCGATAATAAAACACACAATAATCATAACAGTATACTATAAGAAAGGTATATTAATTTTATTATTTATTTCTGGAATTTTTCATTTAATATATTCAGATCAAATTGACTACAGCTATGCATGGACAACTGAAACACAGAGTGTACTCACAGATGGGAGGTCTTATAGTTGGCTTATGATATGCTTATGCCATATGCTGCTTCTGGGGTATTTCTGAAATTTTCCAAATAATTAATTTGTTCCATTTTAATTTTAACATTGACCAGGTAGTGAGATCATGAAGGAATTGCACATAAGTGTTCTTTTATATAACTATATCTTGTTTCCCTAATAGAGTATATGTTTCTCAAAGAAAGTGAATAAGCTAAGCCTTCTCAGTCTTATCAAGGTGGCCAATAATGGAATCTGCATGTAGGAGGTAAGCACACTGTACATTGCTGACTTATTGAAAGCTGGCTATTATCATTCATAAGGTTTAGTGATTCTAAACTGTTCCCTTATGTATTTTCTGATATTTATTTTCAACTTTGCATTAGAGTGAATTGGTTAATGTATATAAAAGTCATGGGATGTTGTATATGATGCTTCTTTTGTTCACCATACATTCAACACTCATGTCATCTGCTATAGAAAAGAAAGACCTCAGGTTTATTCCAAGTATGAGTAAACAGCAATATGTTACTCCTCAGTACACAGCATTTTTTGCTGATTGTGTATTCAAGTACCATTGCTATATTCTTGCCCACAGCATAAAAATTATACATATATGGCCTGGAAAAGATAGCTCAGCATGCCAGAGCACTTGCTGTTGCTAAAGCATGAAGGCGTGAAATACCTGAGTTCAATTCTTGAACATCCACAGAAAAAAACGGGCTGTGGTCAAACATGTCTGTTACACCAGTCTTGTGGGACATAGAGAGAGAAAAATCTCTGGGGTTCAATGACCCAAAATGGAAGCTCTAGGTTAAGGGAGAGACTCCATCTCAAGTAAATACATTGATGTGATAAAGAAAGGCACCATACCTTTTCCTCTGGCCTCCAGAAGCACATATCTGCATACACTTTCATGTCTCAACCATGTATTACATTACATACATCACACATACTCTACACACACTGAAAAATGCACAAGTAACTTTCTCATCAGCAAGAAACATGTCCGTGAGTACATGTCCTGAGTACTATTGTACTTTCTGATCATGGAGAACCACCATCAAAACATCATTTTAAAACAAACAAACAATAAAAACATCATGTAATCACCAATATTTTTAAATATCTTTTTTTTCAAGATAGGATCTCACTCTAGCCCAGGCTGATGTGGAATTCACTCTGTATAGTTAAAATTTTTAACGTTGCTTTAAAGAAAACTTTTCACAAATCCCTGGATAAATGCCACAAACTAGAGATATTTAGCAAAATTTTCTTGGGAAAAAATCTTATGAAATTTCTAATACATCAATAATTTTATACTTAATAAAGCTTGTGAACTGCTTCATGCCAAGAAAATTCCAAGCCCAATTGACAAATGAGATTTTATGTATCTGTTTTCCTGATTTACCCCCCAATAATGGTATGGTTGAAGATACCATATAATTCACAATGATATAATCCATTGCAATAGAATTAACAATTCAAATGATGTAAATGAGCTCTTAAGAAGAATGGGAAAATATGGCCATTAATCACAGATCAGTACCTGTATGAAATACACTGTTTTATTTAATTGGCATCCTAGTCTTATATTCTTCTGGCAAAATTCTATGTTGTAGATCTAGATCATAACATAAACTAAAGTAAACTATTCTACTTATCTGGTAGAACTATAGAAATTCACATACATGTTTGTGCATTAATGTATATGAATGTCTCCCTGAGTATGTATTGTCAAAGTGTAAAAATTGCTGATGCTTTTCATATTCCATGAACTTCAAATCTAAGCTACTTTCTCAAAAAATTGTAACCATGGCCTGAAGAGAGATATACTGCTCTCATTTCATGCTTATTGAAGTGTTTGATACATTATTTTGCATCTTTCTCTGTACTACCCCACCACCTCCTCCTTTATTTTGGACAAGAAGTATGCCCTATGTTCTGGATCTTAAATGCATTTCTTCCTTTAACAGATACTGGTCTTGAAGACTCTAATTTAGAAATACTTTCAAGGTTGATGTAAGAAATTTTTTCCTGATTTCTATTTCCATGTGTACAGCCATCAGGGCCAAATGATTTCAATTATTCTTTGCTTTTCTTTAATGGCTCTATTCTGTCAAACCAAGGAGATATTAGTTACTCTGGGGATAACTGTGAAATAGGAGAGGATATTTGCAGAATGGATACTCAGAGATATTATATAATCCAAGTCTTCTATCTTCTAGTTGCTGATTAAATCATTCAAGCATTTGGATTATCATATCATCCATTAAATATTCCTTATAGCTTTTTGAGTTCTTGTATATTTCTCTATAAGGGTTAAGTCATCTTCCTTATATCTCACAAATATTCTTCATTAGGTTTGAGGATATAACTCAGTGGCACAGTGAGGCCCTCCCTTGGTTCAATCCCCAGCACACACAGAAAGATAGAATGTTCTTTACTAAAATTTTGTGACTTTTCTTTTTATTTTTCTGCTTAATTAAAAATTAAAGGTTCCTAAATTTCTTGAAATTGTTTTTCTTATACATAAGAAGTTAATTAAACTACTCATGCTACAACTTCTCCGGCTATTTGGGTTGTCAGATGTTCTTTAATATTATATACTATATTTTTCAAACCTCTTTGTAAACATCTTGTCAAGTGACTTTTTGGGATTGGAGAAGAATGGTAGCCTATTGTTAAGAAAGGAAATGTGACGAAGAGAGCAGATGGTTTGAAAGGTTACATATATATATATATGCAAGATATATATATATATATATATATATATATATATATATATATATATATATATATATATATATATATATATATGCAAGATATCTTGCATTACTATTCATCTTATTCAGCAAATATCAGAAATATCAGAAAGCTGGATACCAGCTTACACTCCAGCCTCCCCTTTGTGTTACACAATGAATTAATTTCCTAGCCCTGTTCTTTCTACACCTATGTGTCCCTGGATCCAAACCGTTTCTGCTATCATCTCTTGCCACACTTCCTTTGCTTCCTACTACCTTCCTTCTGTTTTCCAACACTCCTTCTTAGATTGTTGCCATTAAGAACATGCATATTCCAGTTGTGGAGTAAGCAATGGTTTTATTTCCCTGAGGAGGCTTCAATAAATGAAGCATTTTGTGTTGCTTTCTCTTCTCTGGCCTCCATCCATACTAGCTCTCTTTCCCTTTATCCCCATGTGAGTCTCTACAGGCCAAGTTACAATGGAAGCTTTCTGAGTTTAAAGCTGATATGACACCTTGAAGATTACTACCAGCCAAAATGACTCTCTACAGATTAATTTGTGGAATGTGTTCCATAATCACATTTTTTCTCCTGACTACCCTACATCCTGTCCTCTTCCTTATTTCCTTGCCCCATTTCCCCTCCCTTGCTAACAGCAGGTGGTTAGTAGCATCTTGGAAAGAGAACTTGGCTTTGATTCAAGTCGGGCCCAGTAACAGAAACTGGGCTTCAATAAACTACTACTTTCTAAGTATACACTTTGATGGGGACTAGCCTCATTCTTACTAACTGCATACATAGGTGGGCAAGTTCTTCCCAGGCCACCATTTCCAAATGTGTAACCACAAGCAGAATGTTGGCTCAATAAAAGCCAGTTGGCTTCTTCTATAGTTTCATTATAAGTTGAAATAAAAATTCCTGGATGACATTGGCTTAGAAGGCTTATGATAAAAATGGTAGAGCACCCATTTGAGAGGTAGAACCCTAGTAACAGGAGCTGTCATAGAGGTGGTCTAGAAAAAAAGCAAAATCTATAAGAGAAGAGTATTTCTGTTTCTAGGTCTATAAACCCAAATGTTTGCAAATAGCCTTTTGAAATAAACTCAATTCAGACTATTTCCAGTTCTTTTACAGTTTTAAATAGACATTTCCATTATAAGCTGATAGCCTGGCTTTCCAGAGTCAAAAATGAATTTCAGTGGTTTTTTTTTTTCTGACCACCCCGAGAATATTTTCCTTTTAAGACATCAATTTTCTTAACACTTAATGAATTCACAAGCAATTCTTAAATGTATACGGTGATGGTTAAGTTTTGATGTCAACTTGACCTTTCAAGTAATCTTGCATGGGTCTCTGAGGATGTTCACAGGAAGGCAGCCTCTCAGTAGGAGGCAGGATGTAAAGAAGCTCAAAAGAGGTAGAAGTAAACATCCTTTACTGTGTGGGCAGTGCAGGAAGGAAATTCCAGAGACTCAGGAAGCCACTAGGTCTGGGATAGGATTGCAAGACCCCACCCTAGGGCTATATAAAGGGGAAGAAATTCTGTTCTTGGCCCCTCCAGCCTGTTCCCTGTTCTGTGTGTGTGGTGTTGGTGATGGGTTTTTTAATCTCTGCTCGGACCTGTGAAAGAGGGCCAGCCTCTTCGCTGTTATGGAACTTCCCCTCAAACTGTAGGTTCAATAAATCCTTTCCTCCCCAAACTGTGCCTGGTTTGAAGTTTCATCCCAGCAGTGTGTGGCTGACTACGACATATACCCTGAATTCTTGAAAGTTTTAAAGAGGCACAGCCATTGAACTAGCATTTTATATGTGACAAAAATGGAGGCTTAAAAGAATTATGTGAAGAGTGTAAGTGATATAAAAGGCTAGACTCCCACATGAGGGAGGTCTCAACTTCTCCTTGTGGGGAAGCATATAAGGCTCTGAAAAAGAAAGAAAATAGAGATTTGTTCACTGCTTTGCTTGTCTAATATTAGTGAAAAATCCAAAGCCTCTGTCCTGGCTGGGGGTGGGGGATAAAGTGGATTAGGAAAGGGAAGGGAGGGGAAGGCTGAGCAGATATAGATAGAGTGAGAGGCAGACTTGCTGCTCATCCAAAGTAATGAATGGGTGAGTCAGCCCCATCCCACAAGTTATCTGATCACATCCTGGCTTCTCCTAGCATACAGAGGCTACAGCACAAGACAGGCCGTATGCCATTTGGCTTCTTTTGCTAACATTGCCCATCAGCCTATTATTCTGACATTCCCGCAGCATTACTACTGTATTATTAGAAAGGAAAAGTTGGCAAACAGGCATTTCTAAAGTCATTTTATTAGGGGTGACAGCTTTAAACTGTCCTTCCAAATGGGAAGAAAAATAAACCTTTGTTACCAAACAACTACTTGTTAGCCCTAAAATATTAGCTGTGTCTTAAATGTCCCATAATATACATATGGCTTTTTCTTGTCTTGCTTTCCTAGAATACCTGATTCAAAGACAATAGCAGTCATTAATTTGATGTGCTTCTCGTGATAATATTGGTTCTTAGTTTAAAGCTAGTGATGTCAATTCTTGAAAGCCATAATCATAGGAATTCTTAAGAATCCACCAAACTTGCTGCCATTGAATGTTTTTCACTCTCCCTAAATCCACATGTTGAAACATTGCCTCTAATTAAATTATATAATTATGAGGAGGAGGGGTTCTAGAAGGTAGAGTTCTTATATTTGATATTAGTATCCATATAAAAGAGGCCAGGGCAAGCCTACATGCTCTTACTATCTTGCAAGGACATAGGGAGAAGTCATGTTCCATGAAGCAGACAGAACCCTTACCAGACACCTTATTTGCTGGTACCATGACCTTAGATTTTAGAGTCTTTCTCTAAAACTGTGAGGAGATAGATATTTTGTTGTTTATAAGCCACACAGTTAATGTTGTTTTTGTTATATAAGCCTGACCAGACTAACATAGTTGGTGTGGGAGGAGAAATTGAGAATGGCAGTGTTGTTAAAAGTTCCCTAGACCACTGTCAATTCACTGGTTCTGAACCTGTTATGATCATTTTACTGCTTTCCCCTCCTTCTCATTTTACCTCCATGTATTTTGTTTGGGATTTTTTGTCTATTTCTTCTCTTAGGAGACAATGTGATATATATGCATAGATTTGTTGATAAATTGACCCATATTCATAATCTTAGTCCTTTGTTTCCATAAGAACTTGGGCAATTTGTTCAGCTACTCTGTACCTCAACTGTGTCATCTACAAAGATGATATGTTTAAAACTACATTATAGTTTTGTGGTGAGGACAAATGGGAGTATGTGTATCAAATAGCTGCACATAGAACATACTAATCATTAGTCATGCTTTAGCACTACTCATATATGTTTTAAATGCATGACCTTTAGAGGGAAGTAATGAATATCAATTTTGTGTTGATGAATATTAATTATTTTGTGCTGGAGGGAATCTCCAGTCCATTTGGATTGGATAAAAGCAGTGGTGACTTATTAAGTCACTCCATGTCCTCAATACATAAGACTGCTTGGGTAGCTCTTGCTCTTACCCATCTATCTCTCAAGTATAGGCTAGGGCTTAGCTATCAAGGTAAAACAGAACCTTAATAAGCTTTCAAAGGTGAGCTGTTAGCATTGATATTTACTTGGCCAGATATTTAATAATAGTGAGCATTCATCTCAGGAAGCTGGGTACCACAATGCCACAGATAGGTTTTAAGGGTGCATCTTAGGCCATTTTAGAAGTAATGCATTCTATGACCAACATAAATCTTGTTGAAGGGACTAAAACTGACTTTGTTTAGATAATTAATTCTGTGGATCACATGAGTTATGATGAACTATGTTTAATAATTTCATAGATCAACCATACAAATTAAAATCAGCCCACTTAAATCAGGCTTAATCATAAAAATAAAATTATGCAGACTTACTAATGAAAACTAGGCAGCTTACTCTTGGCTCTATGTTTCTTCTCTCACTTGATGTCATAGAAGGCATGATTACAATGAAATAAATCCTTGCCTATCATCTGATTACATTTTTATTTGCTCATTTTTGTGATTTTTAATAATGATAATAGCTTTCTCCCAAAGATTTCATAGCCTGTTAATGAATCTTCCATTTTATTAATGGTGTATATTTGTAGTAGAGAAATTTTGGCAATATAGGAAATCTATAAATATTCATTATATGTCAAAATGGGCACAGAATTCAGAATATTAAAATAATTATTTAATCAAGTTGGTATTTGCTTAAAGAACATAAAAATAAAAGAAAACTTGATATTGAAGTCAAAGGGGGGGGAGTCAGTTTCTTCTGGTTAATCAGGAAGTTGCTTTACCTAGACAACATTATGGAGTGAAGGGGGCAGGGATGGAAGATTGTGAGACATGTCCCTTTTGCTTGGGGTGGTTCCAGTTTATAGCTGAGACCTGGGTAGTGCTGAATATTTGCCAGGCATAGTAAATATTTCACATATGTCTACTTGTTGTAACAATCTTGAGAGGTATGTACTATAACCTTCATTTAACAGTACAAGAAATTGAGACATAAAGAAATTATATGTCTTATTTGAGATCACAGGACAGGACCAATAAATAAGTGGTTAACCTGTGACTTGAATGCAAGCAGTTTGACCACTGTATATCCCTTACCACCTCACCATGCCACCTCTCAATATAGGTGATGAAAATATTCTTGGCTTTTGAATTCTTATTTATAATTCCCATGCCAGTTTTAGTGCATAAATAGCTTTACTAAGAGTATGTATTAAATAAAGTATAAAATGTTCCAAAGATACTGTTAATTATGATTTTTAAGACATATAAATAAATAAAAGTGGTCAGGTTATTAGCAAGTCAGCAGTTTTATAGAGTGCCTAGCACATTTCAATAAAAGAAACACGCTTCCCTCGTGGCAGGCTCGCAGAAGGCTGTGGTGAGGGGCTGGATTTCTTTCCCACATGAACCTTTCCTTCTCATGATCTTTCCTTCTGCTTGTTTGGCTGAGCAGCACAGATTTTGTTAACCC
This sequence comes from Zapus hudsonius, assembly GCA_004024765.1. Lineage (NCBI taxonomy): Eukaryota > Metazoa > Chordata > Mammalia > Rodentia > Dipodidae > Zapus > Zapus hudsonius. The sequence continues at coordinate 10,785 of PVHP010043125.1, forward strand.
CTCTCGTGTTCTCCCCACACTGGTGGCTGGAGATCTCTGTAACTTCCCATTTTCTTTTAAATAAAGTCTCCCACTATACCTTAAAAAAAAAAATAAAAGAAACACAACATACATTTTCAGTCTTCAAAATGATTCAAACCTATATGTATCACCAGTAATATTACCAGAGGTTTTAGAGTAGAAGCTTATACTTTGTAAATCCCCCCCCAAAAAAAGAAATAGGCATAGCCAATATCCCCAAATGCACCAATAAAGAGATAAATAACAGTGAAAATCAGGAAAAGGCTATTGTAGTGCTAGGGGAAAGCACAAGGATCACCTTAGAAAGCATCCTCCCCTGTCAGGCTGATTACACTAAGCATTTATGTTAGTCAGAGTTTCACTCCTAAGAGCATCCTGACCTTGAACTCAGCAGACTTCCTCCTGACAAGTATTTTTTGATGCAGAATAAGGGGAGGTGTACTATCTTTCTTCTTGAACACTGAAATATTTTATATATGTTCAGTGCCATGGAAATGGGAATAATTGATGCCAACAACTGAAATTTTCCTCTTGGATGGGATTTGAAAGGGTGCCCCTTCTATTGTTATCTTCCATTTCAGTGAAAGAAAGCCACATGAAGACTGGAAAAGAGCGCTGAAATTGTTGTACAAATTAAATGGTCCTCAGAAGGCATAAGTTTGAAGTTAACTGAGACATTGTGAGAGGTAGGATAGCAACAGGTTGGCAGGATTGCCTGCAACCTAAGATCTTACATCAAACCCTTGCGAAACCTATCATCTTGGCTCACCCCATCTAGCTCAGCTCCCCCAACCTGCTTCAGCCTCAGGACTTAACTCACTCAATCATATCCCTGTTGAGCTTGCCCAGTTATAGGTGGGTTCCCCTTCAAAGCCCAGGTCAATTGGCAGGGACACCTGGCACAGGAGAGTGCCCACCTATTCCTGAGCACAAACTCTACCTTAAGCTCAGAGATAAACCTTTTTGGTCGTTCCTCCTCACTGGCTCTGGTGTTTGACATAACTACTATAGGCCTGACTTCACCTGGGTAAGATTCCTTCTCTCCCATCCTGACATTCATTGTTATTGTAGGTTTTTTTAACCTTTTAATACATTTTTTGGATGCACTTGCCCTTTTAAGACTGGGTGTTGTTACACCTGGGTCCCCCAGACCACATGGCATTTATTCTCTAATCTCCAGTTAACTTTCCTTTTCCTCCTTTGCCCTTTTATCCCTAAGATCTCTGTAATGTTTGAAAAAAGTATGATGTTTTGTAAAGAGCATTCTTAGTCTGAGTTTCCAATTCTTTGGTTAATTAACAGACGAACCAAGGGTTCAGAGTTGGGGACTCTTTCCTGAACCCCAATAACCCATGTCAACATAAACATCAAAAATTTGCTTCCATTTCCTGCAAAACTGCAAACATTCATGTTTACTTGAAAATGTTTAGAATCCATTTGTTTCAGAATCTGGCAGAATGTTATAGTTCTGTCAGAAAATGTTACTTATTCTATCATCTCCATCAAAAAAAAAAGGAATGACTGGATAGGATTACACTGCATTTATTATTCCAGTTCATTTCATTTAACAGGCTTTAGGAAAATGGTCTCTTATCTCTTTGGAAATATGACAGCTCATCACAGTTGAAAATGCTGGGGAAAGAGGAGGATTGTGAACAGAGAGATCCAAAGTTCAAACATCTGAAGGATGACTCTCTAAATCTTCTCTAAACCACAGTACACATCATGATCTGATTCCTTTTTCTAAACTGTAATGAAAAGACTTTCATCTTCAAACAACTGGACAATAAACAAACATATTTCCATGTGAGAGATCAAAATAAAATTTTATGGCTCTATGGTTTCCAGCAATAAGTCAGAAAGGCCATATGAAACAGTCCACTATCTTAGACTATTTTAGGCATTTCCCTGATTTTCTGAAGGAGGGGTTAGTAGTGAAAAATGATTTTTGCATTTTGGTTCTTTATAAATACTTACTTTAATACAGAGACCCCTAAGTTCTCAACAATAAAGCAGCCTTGATACTCACCCACCACAACTCAGGGAACTGAGCGGAAGAGCGGGTGGAAAGATTGTGAGAGCCTTGGTGAGGGAGAATATCCAGAGACATGCCCCCTCAGTAAAATCATACTAGGGCCAGCTGAACAGGACTGACTCCTAGGCTATCCATGGTCCCAAGACCCAAGGACTGATCCAGATGGCCCAAGGAGTAGGATATTCAGCTAATCGGGGATGGGGAAGAGGGGCATTGGGGAACTGCCCAATAAATATTGTAACTCATTATGGACAACAAAATAAAATCCTGTCAAAAAAATAAAAATAAAAACGTCACTCAAAAAGGTACAAATAATAAAAAAATTGAACTAAATACTTAGTTTACTTTCTGTATTTCTTTCTACAATATCTGGTTAGCAAATTAATTAGTGAAAATCTAAATCAAATTCCTTATAAATATATCAGACCCCAAGAATAGTATCAGTAACCTCTTGAAGGTGATTAATGCCTTCAGCAAGGTGGCAGGATACAAAATTAACACACAAAAATCAGTAGCCTTCCTATACGCAGAAGGCAAGCAGACAGAAAAAGACATCAGAGAGTCTTTTTCTATAGTCCCTAAAAAATCAAATACCTTGGAATATCACTAACCAAGGATGTAAAGGATTTATATAAGGAAAATATTGAAACACTTAAGAAAAAAATAAAGGAGGATGTGAGAAGATGGAAAGATATTGCATGCTCATGGATAGGGAGAATCAATATAGTAAAAATGGCAATCCTGCCAAAAGCAATTTACAGATTCAACGCTATGCCGATAAAAATACCAACCTCTTTCTTCACAGACATAGAAAAAATAATCTCTAAATTTATTTGGAAAGGCAAAAGACCCCGGATAGCCAAAACCATTCTAGGTAACAAATCCTACTCAGGAGGCATCACCATGCCTGACTTCAAAACATATTATAAAGCCATAATAATGAAAACAGCATGGTACTGGCATAAAAACAGAAAGACAGATCAATGGAACAGAATTGAAGACCCAGCTTTAAATGGAAGTAACTTCAGTTATCTGGTCTTTGACAAGAGGACCAACAGTGTACGCTGGGCCAAAGATAGCATCTTCAACAAATGGTGCTGGAGGACTTGGATAAACACGTGTAAAGAAATGAAATTAGACCCACTCCTTTCACCATGCACAAAAATCAACTCCAAATGAATCAGAGATCTTAATATAAACCCAGTAACCCTGAATACCCTGGAAGAAAAAATTGGAGGTACTGTGCATGAAATAGGAGTGGGAAAAAATTTCCTGAGCAAATCTCCAGCAGCTCAGGAAATACGACAAACACTTAACCAATGGGACCTGTTCAGGCTCAGAAGCTTTTGTACAGACAAACAAGCCACACTCAAAGCCAATAGACCCCCTTCAAATTGGGAAATGATTTTCGCCAGCCACAACTCTGACAGAGGCCTAATTTCAAAAACCTACAGAGAACTCAAAAAAATTATTAGCAAAAACCCAAAATGCCCCCTCATAAAATGGGGCACTGATCTCAACAGAGAATTCACGGAGGAGGAAACACAAATGGCCTTGACTCATTTAAGAAAGTGCTCAGCATCCTTAAGCATCAGGGAAATGCAAATCAAAACCACAATGAGATACCACCTCACCCCTGTCAGAATGGCAATCATAAAGAAAACCAACAACAACCGTTGCTGGCGAGGATGCGGGGAAAAAGGAACCCTCATTCACTGCTGGTGGGATTGCAAACTTGTTCAACCGCTATGGAAAGCAGTGTGGAGACTTCTAGACAGAATGGACATAGAACTACCAATGGACCCAGCTATCCCTCTACTAGGCATCTACCCGCAGGAT
>PVHP010043126.1:0-14671 GCA_004024765.1 Zapus hudsonius
TTCTGATAAATATCTGTGCTATACTATCAAATATATTACCAAACTGGGATTGACTACTATTATTACATTTCTGCAACAAAGGAAAGGAAAGAATCCTAAAAAAATAAAATAAAATAGAGCATAAAAGAAAAGGGACATGTAACTGAAGGTTGGAATTACAGTGGAAAAGCTGTAACCTCATTCATGACCATGACTACGAAAAATGTCCTACAGAATAAATTCCAAATTTTGTAAGTTTATACAAAAGCCCTAAAACACTGAAATACATCACGGTTAAACTTCCATGAACAAAAATGGAAAAGGAGAGATTGAGCACAGGAAATTGAAAAATAAGTGGGAACTAGAAAGGAACAGTAAAGGGAAGCCAGGCTGCTAAACTTCTGTTATCTCCCAAATGTTCAAAGCAATGTTTAGTAGTTGTATAACTCTAGATTTACATTAGAGGAAAGAATTGCTTAAATATATTAATATTTACTTAAATTTTATTATTATACATAAACAGCAGAGGATTACCTTCATAGAGTTCTAAGTACAAAGAATCAACCTGTATAAAAACTTTAATACATCTTTAATTTTACATGTTACTTCTTTCATTTAGTTATTCTTTCTTTCATTCTTTTCTTCTTTCTTTCTTTCTAGTAATTCATATATGTAGTCATTTTTTTAAAGAGTTTTGGTAACACAGACTGGTGTGGAATTTACCACGTAGCTCAGGCTGATTCAAACTCACGAAGAACTCTTGCTTCAGTCTCCCAATGACTGGGACTAAAGGTGTTCGCTTCCATGCTTGCTTTCTTCAATGTGTTACTGAGCTAAGAATTTAAATTGTGGCAGAGTAAACAAACTAACCAATAACTCTGGAATTATATGAGTGTGAAGTACCATAATTTCAGATAGTATATGCCTTCCTAATCATAAGTAGAACGCATATTACCAAAAGCATCATAAATATCACATCATAACAACTTAAATATAACAAATCAAATATGTTCCAAGACAACAAACCTTTGATCACAAGTTAATAAAACCAGAAATTAATAAGAAAGCTAAAAAATTGAACCAAATTTTTTTCACAAGAAAATAATAAATTCATTCATATGTTCTTAGAAAACAAGAAAATGCAAATGTGCTTTTAGTGACTACTTAGCATATTATAGGACTTAACTAGACAAGTAGAGAGATAAATTAGAATGCTTACAACACCATGAACAGGTAAAATAAGTTAATAAAATTCTAGATTAGATACTTTAAAAAAAGGGAAATAATTAAAATTATTCTTTTTAATTCATTTTCTTTACCATGAGTTGATAAATTTTTAAATTTCATTCATTCATTCATTCATTCATTTCAGTTCCTCTAGTAATATAATGAAAAAGTTCTGGGCATTGGACATACCAGATCTGTCTTGTATATAGTGAAGTCATTTTAGAAGATGATTTAAAGTTACATCTTGGTAAGGTGTTAGAAAAGGAGGTTTTCTAGTGGACACTGCAATCTACACCACTAGCCAGGCAAAGCAAGATGTGACCACTGTTGTAACAGCATCATGGCTACCAGTGTGTAACCAGATTTTCCCTCACTGGACTTGAGGCTCACTCAACAGGAGGCAAACCATGCCTGATACTGAAAACCTAATCAAAAGCCTATGGCTGGGAAAGCCATAATCCCTTGGGGGGAAGCTATTCCTATTGTTTGGAACCTAGATAATGTGTTCCCATCAAATTGCTCCCAAATAGTTACAATTAGGCCCATATATTAGTACTACTCAGAATCAGTTTATTGCAAATGGCAGTGGCCTACAGAAGGACTCAAACTCATCAACATGTTCAGCACTAAATGAGACATGTCTATTCACCCTGCACAGCGAAAGAAATATTGAGGAAGTGGGTGTGAGAAAGGATGTAAGAGCCAGAGGATGGGGCCATGGGCTTGGGAAGGCTGTCTTCCCAACACAAAAAGGTCACTGCATTTATGACCTCACAGTGGCTGAGGTTACCTCACAATATTGGGCCCATGAACATGTACTCATGGACACTGGAGGAAGAAAAAACAGGCATAAAACCTGACTAGGAACTCGTTTGAAGAATTTTAGTGGAAGTGGTGTGTGGCAAAAAGAAAGTAATGAGAAAGCATTATGATTTAATCCATTAAGTACATGCTTAAATATTGCAATTTAAGAGTGTTTTGTTAAACATTTAATTTTATATTGCTTGATTCATTTAGTGGTCTTTCCTTAACTATTTCAGCAATGATTGCTTTGTAAATCATTATGTATATGTGGACCTCTTTGCCTTTCTTAACATTCTAAGCCAGAGGAAAAATCAGATATAGTGTTGTCATTGAACTGCCTAAAGTTCTCAGGAATATCAATGTGTTTATATGCCTTTCAGCAAGTTAGAGTGATTAGATGTACATATATGCACAAACAAGTATATTTAAAACTTTTAAATATATTTAAATATATTTTGATGGTCCACATCCTTGTTTATTCCAATCTCCAATCATATGAGAAAGAAAGTTTTAAGTTCCATAATGAAATTATATTTTTTTCAAAAATGTTTCTCATTTTATAATTGATGTGCTTGACGTATCTCCTGCATGTAATCATACCTTTCCCCTCTCTGCATATCTCACTCTCCTTTATCAGTAGTAGAAATGCTTGTTATTTTCGACTATGTGTTGCTGTTTTTTTTTTTCCTCCTTTCCTTGGTGGATGAGACTTGACCTATCAACAGAGATTTGAAGGCAATTTATCTTCCTTGGACAACCAAGGTGAATCTCTGCTTCCTCTTGCTGGAGCGCACAGAGGAAAAAAAGTGAAATAAAACATTAATATCTCCAACCAGTATATCTGTCTAGAAATGTCAACTCACTACATACATTTTCATCTCTCACCTGGGAACAAATTGTGATGTTTCAAATATGAAAAATGAGAGAAATCAAGAAGGTCAGAACCTTGTTAATGGAGTCCTCTAATCTGTGATCTTTTCTGATTAAACAGTGATATACAGAAGAATGAACAAAGCACTTCTGGTTTTAAAGCCGTACCCTGGATATATTTTAACATATAATAAATGTAGATTAAAGAGAAAGACAATCCCCATGTTCTCAAAAACATTGAAATGCTAAGCCTTTAAAGAAACTGAAAAATTACACATTAAACAGTGTTGTGTAACAGCCAATTCACTTTGATACTTGAAATGATATGAAAATGTAATTAAAGCAACAACATATGAAAAACATTTGAAACTAGTTTTTGTCTTAAAACTCATTACATTAAATTAAATATTATATTTTATCATATTTTTTCAATAGATATGAAAAATATCATATAAAATACTAAATATTGTGGCTGTGGAGAAAATGTCACTTCCTTTATTCCTTAATTGAAAATTAACATCTTTGATGGAATGAGGTTATAAACAGTTATATTATAGTCTGCAAATACTAGTGTTTCCTGAAGCCGGCTTTGAAAATGATCCTTAGTTAAAAATTCATTTTTTCATTGTAACTGTTTTCCATTTGTATAATCAGATTTATAGTATATTTGCCATATTTTTATATCTCTAAAAGAAATAATGATTCAGAAAGGTTTTGATAGTTAAAAAGCCATTTTTATTGTCAGTATATTTTAGTGAAAATAACAGTATCATTTTTAATGTGCTAATTCTTCACATATTTCTCCCATTTTTCAAGTCTGATTCTTCATAGAAAAATATCTAGTACTTTTTTATTCACAATAATATGCTTATAATGTCAACATATCATCCTACATATACAATATAAAATGGATTTCCAAAATTTCTGGTCAGAAACCCAATAATCAGCTCATAGAGTAAGATAGAACTTATTTTACTTTATTTTAGAGTGGAACATTTTTAAATTGAAAGATTATTTTTAAACCCTTCCTTTGTTGCCCATCTTTGTATATTTTCTATATTTTTCAGCGCATCCTACTACAGCCATTTCATTTTCTAAATGCATTGTTTTATTACGGATTACATTCAGAATACACACTTATTTTGTATTTGTAATCTCATTTCTTTGATGGTCCAACTTCATTTTATTATAAAGACAAGTCAATGAGAATTATATGATGATTTCAACACTGGGAGACAGAAGGAAAACAGCTACACTCAGTTCTAACAATGTAATAAAGAGAATACAGGAAATCTTTACATGTATTACTTTATGGTTGTAACTTGCAGACTCCTGTGTAAAATTCTTCATACACATCATGTTATTAGTACTCAAACATTTTGGTGTAAAATACTATTTTGTAAAATTTATGGGCAATTCAAAATGATTCATGTTTACAACACTTACCTATGGAATATTAAACATGAGCGTTCCTTAAAATATGTAATGGTTTATCAAAGGCAACTATATAAGCATATTATGTGTCATAATAATATGCCTAAAATATCATTTAAAATGTGCATGTATGATATAAGCATCTAATTGTAGTCACAAAGCCCCTTATTTTTGACAGGAAGATATATTTTATTTATTCTCATATTTGAGTCTACTACATTTATTCGCTTGAAAATTTATTTGGCTAAAGTATAAAGGGTAATTTGCGTCAAATTACACAGGGGAGAAGTATTTCAATAAAGTTTAAAATAAATATATATATTTTCTTTCAGGGTAGCTCAAAAGTAAGTGATAATCACAGAAAGCAAGTTGCAATGTGGAATCTGACATTTCAGCAGTGGTCCCTTTGTATTCTAGAACATTAAAGTTCATTAATTAGCATGTCCCTCTATAGGGATTTTGATTCTATTTCTGTTGTTTCAAAGTGCATATTTCTTCGTTAAATGCATGTCTTCACAATATAACTAAAGCTCCCTGGACAGCAGGGCATCTGCTGCGTCTACTTCCAGCAGGCTGAGTGGACTGATAGAACTCCTGTGGTCAGAGCAAAGTTATCTTGGTACACCCTAGCCCCTTAGTAGCCATGGACTGTCCACTCTGTGTCTGACCTAGCATTTTGGTGACTATCAGTGGATCAGTTTTGACCTTTTTAGAATGTACTAATGGATCAGCAGCTTCCACCAGCCCAAGGGCTAAGAATGTCTTCAGATACCATCTGAAGTCTATGGTTAAGATGTCCCTGATTAACTATATCCCTCCTATTGCTTTGATTTATGAAATTCTTTTGTTCTGTAACTATTAGACCTTCATAAAATTGTTAATTCTCTGGAACATGGAGTTTGGGGAAACTAAATCTGTCTTCCTAGGCCATGGTCACTTGGTCACTCATATGTGGCTCTATAATAAGCTATCTCTTATCCCCTTTAAGTGAGAACTACTTTGTTTCAACAGCTATATTTACATATTTAATTTGATAATATATAAAATCTCATATTTAATATAAAAATCAATGGCATAAAAATAAATATTTTAAAATTGGGCCTTAATAAATGGCTTAATATTTAAAGGCACTCCCTTTTTATTGTCCATAATGAGTTATATTATTTAATAGGCAAACAATGAGTTGATATCCCAAGTTCCCAATGTCCCTCTTCTCCATTCCCAATCAGCTGGGTATCCTCTTTCCTGGGAAGTCTGGATCAGTCCTTGGGGCATGGGGCCATGGATAGCCTAGGAGTCATCCAGGTTCTGCCAGCCATAATATGTTGTTACCAAGAGAGGCCATGTCTCTGAATATTCTCCCCCACCAAGGCTCTCACAATCTTTCTGCCCCCTCTTCTGCTCAGTTTCCTGAGTCCTGATGGGTGAGTATTAAGGCTGCTTTACTGTTGAGAAGTTAGGGGTCTCTGTACTACTGTTTAAGGTTGTTGCAAAGCCCAATTCCTATGTAAAGCCAAATGCCCAAAGTGGTGCATGCATTTGGAGTTTGTTTACAATTGCTGGAAGCCCATCCTACCCTCTCTCTCTCTCTGTCAAATAAATAATCAATAAATTTTAAAAATTGTCAACTAGTTGATGCAATTGAGCTTAACAGATATATTTTATTGGTAATAATTTTTAATTGGCAAAAATTTTAGTAACATATTTCGGTCACTCCTGCATTGGCTTTGCCCATTTTTGAGAGCATTTGTAGTAGAAATGTGGAAGAATTTGAAAAATTGAACTAAAGAAGGCATACAGATGATAAGAAGATCTTAAGGAACCATTCTGTGGGAGTTTCAAAGACCATTATGGTGAGAAAAACAAAGGCACTGTGGGCTCTGATCATGAGTTTTCAGAGGGCAACAAGGACTCCAATGGGAACTGGGTCAGGGGTAGTTCACACTATATTCTGTCAAGGAAACTGGTTGTCACATAATCTGAATAAGACTGAAATTATAAGTAGTTGACTTTGGCAGATAAAATTTTAGGACAGCATGGCATGGTTAATTCTCATTGTCTTATTCACATCTGCAACAAAAAGAAAAGAGGTATAAAAACAGTAAATCTTAAGAATGTTGTGAGACCAAATGTAAAGTTTCAGATGAGGAGCCTGCAGGAGAAAAAGTATCTGTCATTATTAAAGGGATTAAAGACACTAATCTGGTGAAAGCGAAACCTCTCTGTCTTCAATGGAACAAGAGAAGAAGTGTCTTAAGGACAAGACCCCACTCACTGAAAGCTTAAATTGAGAAATTGTAATTTTTTTTTGAAAGGAGAAAATAGAAACAATAAAATAATAGTAGGAGTTCCTCCCTTAAATATTCCCTACTAATACAGGATTTTAGGGTTCAGGGGGGATTGTCCAAACTTTATGAACTGAAGAAGGATGGATTATGAATTATTGAATTTATTTAGAGAGAAATCATAAGTAGTGGAAGAGTAGAGTTCATGGGAAGACAGGATCTAAGAAGAGGCTGGAGCATAGTCACATTCACATGGAAGACAGGACCTAGAAGCCTATGTAAAGACGTTTACAACCACATGTACAAGCCACAACATTGACCCTGAACCTCCCCTTGGAAGAAAGTTAGGAGAGGAAGTGGTGATGGCTTAAGGAAGAGTAGCAGAGGGAAAACACCAAAGTAGAGACAAGGTAATTCAGATGAGAAACAGGTAGTAAAAACAGCTATGCCCATGGCTACCCATAGTTTAGAAAAAGAACACAAGAATTAGCAAACCAGAGTTACGAGAATATACCACATGGTAGACTTCAAGTCCAAAGGAAATACATATGAGGTAGATGCAGAGATTATAGAAATATGTTTGTAATCAAAGTGAGAAGTTACTCGAAAGCATGTCAAAGATGGAAACAAGTAGAAAAAATCCTAGGCCAAGACACAGAGTTCTCCTTTCCCTGACCAGGCCAGATAGGGGAGAGTCAAGCTTACAGGTGTCCAGACAGATAATAGAGGGCAGAGAGAGACAGAAATTAGCAAAGACAAGCCTTTAGAGTTGACCAAATCAAAATGGATTCATTCCTTTACTCAGGTATGTAAAAGGAAGACCTGATTGGTGTGTAGATTCAAAGGTCTGATCCCAATGGCCAGCCCACCTAGGTAGTGTGTTAGACTCTGGAGGCAGCAGAATGGGGCACTGTAGCTGCTGGAGATTAATCTGGATCAGGTATGAATTCCATTCCTGCCAAGTTGGGGGTGGCTTCCTCTGAATCTCTCTTTGGACTCCTATTCCTAATTAAAAGCACCTAAAAAATAGTTACCTTTCTCCTATTTCTCCTACACTACATGAAGCCTCCGATGCATAGAGACCCCAAGCGTATTAGGTAAATGACCTTGGGGTGTCCATTAAGGAAATTGCATGTTGGTGGAAGAGCTGAGTCTCATTAATGGATACAAAGTTTCAAGATTTGATGCTTATGCCACTGGGTTTCAGCTTTTCTTTGCTGTGCTTATGCCTCACATATTGGGAATGTTTACTTGGTGCCATTCATGATGGAATGAATTTTTAAATTTTTGATAGAGGGTTAAGTTTAAGGTATTGCTTTAGATCTGAGAAGAGACTTAAGACATTTTGAAAATGCTGGGAATTTAGACTCTGAGGACTTCTGAGCAAGGACAAGCATTTTTGCATCATCAGAAAGAGGAGTGGTGGACCTTGCAGAGTAAGTGTCAAACATCCTTCTCTCATAGAGTGATGTGTTATGCCAGCTGTTAGAGATGACTGGGAAGTTGGTGTAATCTTTAGGAGGTGGAACCTTCCTGTTGGAAGTGGATCATAGGTGGTGAGCCCTGAAATGCTAACTGCATGGACCCATTTCCTGATCATCCAATTCCTGACTATCATCCATGTACAGTTGAATCAGTGGCTTCTATATATTGTTTTCTTTTATTAAACACTAATATTTATTTTAAAGGGTAGACAACACTCAAATGAATTTATTTTTCTTTTTTTAAAGTTTTTATGATAGCTTTCATAAGTATAGATAATAAACCTGGATAATTCCCTCTCCTTACCCCTTTCTCCCTTCTCAAACCCACCCTCCATTGAATTCCCTTCCCCTTCCAATTAGTCTCTTTTTTATTGTGATGTCATTTTTTTTCCTATCAAGAAGCTCTTGTCTAGGTAGTATCAAGTACTGAAAGTTCATGAATATCAAGGCCATTGTCATGGTTTGATCCAGGTGTTCCCCACAAGCAAATGAATGTGTTTGGATAGATCAATCCTCAGATAATGGTAGTTTGGGAATTAAAACCTCTCTAGAGCTGTGTTGTTGGGAGTAGGCTTTTGGGGTTATAAGCCAGCTTCCCCTTGCCAGTATTTGCACACCTTCCTGCCTCTGTTGCAGTGCTGTGGCGGAGGTGATGTCCACCCCTCTGCTCATGCCATTGTTTTCCTTGCCAGGATGGAGTCTCCCCTCAAGTCCATAAGCCAAATAAACCCATTCCTCCATAAGCCACTTTTGTTTGGGTTCTTTCTGCACAGCAACTAGAATGCTGACTGCCACAGCCATTTTGTGTCTGGGAGATTGCATATTAAACAGTCTTACCCTTCCTTTGGCTTTGAAATTCTTCCTGCCACCTCTTCTGAAATGGATCCTAAGCCTTGGAGATTTTAAGTAATGCCTCAGTGCCAAAAGCACTCCATGTCACTTCATTTCAGCACCATGGTGACTTTTGAGTCACCCCAGGGGTCACTGCCATCTGAAAGAGAATATCGTTTAACCAGAATGAGAGGATCATTAATAAATGGTTATAAATATTTAAAAAAGTTCTTCTAGTGAAGATTTGCAGAAATTATATCTGCATTTAGCAAGACAACCACAGGCATTATTCCCTTGGGGATCATAGCCTTCCCAGCCATAGGCTTTTGTCTAGATTTTCAGTACCAGACTCCTGTGGAGTGGGCCTCCTGTCCAATTAGAGAGCAGCTGGTTTCACCCATAACAGATGTGCCACTATTGCTCCATTTGGCAAATTTGTCCTGGATGGCCAATCTTAAGGCTTGCAGGGTCCCAGCGTTGATGACTTCTCTCTCACACATGTAGCATAGCTCTTTGTAGCTATCTGACAGCTACTCAATAGGGAGGAGGTTTCTAGATCAGGTCCAGTTTGATTTCTCAGTGACCTGCAACCCACGTCTGTGGAGTCTTTAGCAATAGGGTTTTATCATCTGATTCTGTGGGCAGCAAAGAGCTTTAACAATGGCCGGTAATATTTTGAGGGAATGAGGGATTTCCCTGGCCATCAACTCACTGATCCCATCCCTGGCACTGATTTTTGTCTAGTAAAAGTCAATGACCTTTGGGTGCACCTTTATGAAAGAAGTAGGTTTGCATAAGGCTTATTCATAATATCTGAACTTTGATGGACCCTCCTCCCACCCTTTATTTACTCAATCAGTTTCTCTGACTACACTTAGATGAATTCACCCCCTGTAATCTGCCCCTCAGTACATATCTACAATCCCCTTTCCTTAAGTTCTCCCTCTCTTCCCTCCTTTTCTAGCTGATGGGCCTTTACTACTTTTATTCCAACTCATGTACCAATCTCAAAAATCATAGCTGGGATCCACATATGAGAGAGATATAAAGCTGTTGACTTATGGGGCCTGGGTTACCTAATTTTGTACAATCCTTTCCAGATCCACCCATTTGTCTGTTTCATAATGTCATTTTCCTTCACCACTGAAAAGAGCTCTGTTTTATCAATGTGGAACATCATTCTTTAGTTGAAGGACATCTAGACTGAACCCAATTATTTTGAATAGAGCATCAACAAACATGAATCATGTCACTGTTTCATCCTCAATTTCTTATGGACCAGGGCAAATGCGACAGACATGACCAATCTCCTTGACAACATTTTGCTGTCTTTTCTTGAATTGATGGATCTTGTATCTCCCCAGTATTCACTGTCATCTGTAAGATAAAACAGATTCTCTGACCACTGTTGAGTATAGCTTTGGTTAAATGTGATATGTTTATGATCTTGAGAGACATTTTAATGTAGCTACCAGCTTGAATTATAGAGGGGACACTAGGGATTTCTCTCTGAGTAATGTGATTTTCCTGCCCTCAGAGTGCTGACTTGCTTCCGTTTACCAAGTTCTGAGTTCTCTCCCACTGAGGCCTCATGTGCAATCAGAGGGTAGTTTGTTTTCTTCAAATGCTGTGTTATACAAGTATGCACTTCTGGTCTAGGCAGATTTTGTGGCTTGCAGGGTCTCCTGCTTATTCATGCTATTGGTAACCAATGTCTCACGTTGGCTCCCAAAGAACGTTCCAGCACCAGGAGGGTCTGACAGTGGGTGAGTGGCTTTCCTCTCAGTTCACACGTTGTCTTTCAGTGTTCTCTGATGGCTGCCTCTGTGTGTTAACTTTTAGCTTTGTCTGATAACCAAGGAGTTGGCAAAGGCCTCAATTTTCGGGGGGAGTTACAAAACTCAATCTGACCTATGGGGGATATTTTTTTCTTAATAAGACACAGAGTAGTAGAAAATTTTCTTTTGATTTTCTTGTTTATTATTCACTGTACTCTAATGAACTCTAATGAGATTTACACACTGAATTAAAACAAAAAAAATGTTTGCTCACATGTTCCTTGCTAATATATATTTTGTTGAAACAATTTTTGATTCATTAATCTGAATGTATTACTTTGATGTTTTTATTTCATAAAGGGCCAAAAAATAAAATCTACAATTTCCCTCAGAGAATTATTCCACCATGATATGATACTTTAGATATTTTGTTTATTAGTTAAGAATATAAGAAAAGGATAAATTTTGTTAAAAAGCTCCTTCAACTTCACAAATAACCAAGATTTAAAAGGAACATCAATTAAGAATGTTTTTTAAACAGATGCAAATTTCATTGAAACTTTCGGTACATGCATAGACATGTGCTTTTTTGTCTAGTTATCAAGTTTATTTTTGAAAATCGGCATGTTTAGAAAATATTTCCTAAGTATATTATAATTCTTAAAGAAAAAGAAAACTCACAGCTCAGTAACAATGGTGTTGCACATCTTATTTTGCTAGTAGAGCAACAACTCTTTGCCTAATATTATGAATAAAATATTTCTTAATGTTCCAAAAGCAAGATTGTAAATCATATCAATCAAGAAGGTAAAATATCTTGAAATATCTCAAAAAATATATGTCTTATTTTTCCTTCTATTAAGAATACTCTTCTCTCTCTCTGCATCTTTCTCTCTCAAATAAATAAATAACATTTAAAAATACTACTATCCTTCTTAAAGAGAAATTGTATTTTTTTAAATATTTTTCTTTGTGAACACAGGCATATAGATATGGAAATGGATATTTCACTCTTGGTAATTGTCAGAATAAATGAGATTTTTTTTTAAGAAGAGCTTTTCTTTATAACACCCCCCCTTTATTTTTCAATCAACTGAGTTGCAATTAACACAACAGCAGGAAAAATTAGCTGAAGGGTTTTTTCCAGCTGAAGCGTCCACTAGATCTGAAGTGAGTTGAAGCTCTAGACTCCTTCGTTTTGTAGGTGGAAGCTGGGTTAATTGCTTTTAATTAGTTTGCCTAATTACCCTAAGTAGAACCAATATTTGTCTACATCTTGCTTGTACCAGAGACCTGAAACCCTTAAAGTGAAAGTCTTTAACTAGATATTTTTTTCTGCATAAATGTGTTTCCTTCCCCTGACTTGCTGTCCATCACTACTATGATCTATTGGACAAAAAAAAAATATATGGTGACACATCGATTTCCATTTTCTCTTTGAATCAGGACATCTTTGTTCAATATATGGCCCTGTAGCAGGAAAGAGATTTCTCATTATGGTGTCTGCTTCTTATCATTTTCTCTGTGGATTTTTCTGAAGAACCATTCAATTATTTTCATACACCTACCAATCTGTTTCCTCTGTATTTATTTAATACCTTTATTTTGAAGAAGAATATATGTTGTATGAGCAATTCTTTTCACTGTGTCCCCATTTCCCTCCTCTATGTCCCCTAACCACTGAGGTATTTTCTCACTGCACATTCTGGATCTGTCCCTAGGTTAGGGGGATATCAACTGCACCAGAGGTAGCCAGTTTTTCTTTATTCTTTCATCTTTGTGTAATTTTGCTGAGGGGTGCAATGTCTCTGGATATTCTCCCCAACCATGGCTATTACACTCTTTCCATCCAATCATCCACTCTGTTCCCTGAGTCATGGTGGGTGAGTTTTAAGTCTGCTTAACTGTTGAGATCTTAATTATCTCTGGATCTTTGCCCTGGGATGTGTTGGGTATCATTGGTGTCTGTTTCCACTGACCTTTCATGGGTTATCAGACTTGCTGTGGTGATTGGTCTCCTGTTTGTCTTGTCACTTTCTCATAGGTTTAATTTGGGTCCTGTGTGAAGGCTGAGTGTGGTTTGTCTCCTGCCAGATGTCAGCCATCATTCAATGTCTTGTTGGTGAAATTGAGTTGTTCCCACCTCTCTCAATGCCTTATGCAAAATGCAAACAGTATGTCCATAGGAGAGTGAGATCAATATAGGTTGAATAAGAAAACATTGCTATTTTGGCTAGCTCCTAATGGGTATAGCCTCTCTGTAGTTCTCTGGTAGAGGGAATTTCCCCTAGGAGCCTGAGTTCTTGGTCCCCATAGAATTTTGCCATGGATCCAAGTTCCAGTAAGGGTTCCTTGTTACTGAGCTGATCTCTTAGGCAATCAGTAAGACATTGATTACAATCCTCGGTTTAATGCCACTATTGCACAGACGAGCATTTCTTGACTTGCTGGTCTCTTCCACATAGCCGTGTGTTCAGCATTCTTGTGACAACTATCTGTATTGTATATCAGTGATCTCTGCTTTCTCCAAATATCATTAACCAATTTCCCCTGGAAGCTCATGCAACACCTTCCAGTGCCACACATGCTGCCATCTGGGAGCTGGTTACCATTCTGGATCTATCAGGATCTCTTGGTGTTATTTGATGAAACTCTATGATTTCTTCAGCAATAAGGTCTTACTTTAGTCCTCAGACAGGTATTCAAGAGCTTTGACAGAAGTCTGCACATTTTGGGGACCTCATGGGTGTCTTTGATCAATAGCTCAGCGTGGGAAGGACCAATAACTGGGACAGGGAGATGCAGGCCTGAGCAATTATTTTTGAGGTAAGGTCCTCCTATTCTGTTTGTGGTCCCTCTTACCAGGTGGTGCCCTCAGCTTCCTCAGGACCTTACTTTATGAAAGCTAGGGTTTATGGTATCAATTCATTATTAGATTACTGTATGAGTCCCCACACCCTGCCATCTCACCCCAATTCTTTCCATTCCCTTCCACAGTCATTCCATTCACTGACAGATTTTCTTAATGTTCTGGTCTGACATGGTTAGGAACCACATATGAGAGAGAATATGCAGTTCTTGGCTCTCTGCTCTTGTGTTTTTTGGTCACTAAGAATGATCTGCTCCAAGTCCATCCATTTTTCTTTAAATTTCATTATATCATTTGTCCTTTTAGCTAAGTAGAATACTATTGTGTAAATGTACCACAACTTTGATTTCTATTCATCCAGTGATGGACATTTGGGCAGATTCCAATTTTTGGCTTTTATGAATTTGGCTACTATAAACATGGTTGAGCAAATGTCTCTGTGCTTCCAAAAGAAATTTTTTTTTTTTTGGTGGGGGGAGATGCCCATTAGAGAATAGACCAATGGATCAGAAGTGAGGACCCAACTCTAAGCTCGAGAAACCATGCTTCCTTCATTTTCGACAAAGAGGCCAACAATGTTAACTGGCCTAAAGATAGCGTCTTTAACAAAAGGTACTGGATAAATTGGGTAAATAATTTCAAGAAAATAAAACTAGACCCTCTCCTCTCACCATGCTGACAGATCAACTCCAAATGGATCAAAGACCTCAATAGAAGACCTGAAACTCTGAAAACGCTGGAAGAATAATTTGGGGGAACTCTCTATGAGATAAGAATGGGGAAAAACTTTCTGAACAGACCTTGGATAGCCCAGGAAGTGCAACAATCACTTGACCAATGTGATGTCATCAAGCTAAAAAGCTTCTGTACAGATAAAGCATACCATACTCAAAGCAAATAGACCACCGTCAAACTGGGATTTAATCTTTGCCTCCTCTGTATTTTTTTAACTTTTAATGGCATTGGTTATCCTCTAGTACATTTTACTTTTACCCACTAATAATTTACTGTTTACGGGCTGGAGAGATGGCTCAGAGGTTAAGGCACTTGCCTCCAGTGCCTAAGGCCCCCGGTTCAATTCCCCAGGACCCACATAAGCCAGACCCACAA
>PVHP010043127.1:0-14688 GCA_004024765.1 Zapus hudsonius
TCTCTCTCTCTCTCTCTCTCTCTCTCTCTCTCTCTCTCTCTCTCTCTCTCTCTCTCCTTGCAAATAAATAAATATTTTTAAAAATAAAAATGTCAGTGAAATAAAAGGCTACAAATTAAAGAAGACTGATAAGACAAAGAGAAAAGAGAAAGAAAAAAGAGCAATTTTATTGACAGATTATCAACTAATTAGTTGTTTTTTATTACTCCAGTTAATTTTTCAAATATATGTATAAATTGGTTTTTTCATGGTAGAGTCTCACTCTAGTCCAGGCTGACCTGGAACTCACTCTTTACTCTCAGGCTGGCCTTGAACTCCCACCTCTGCCTCCCAAGTGCTGGAATTAAAGGCGTGGCTGGATGCCACACCCAGCTCTGCCTTCAAATATTTTTTTGTCTGAACATGTCTAACCATAGACATTTTACTCTGCTTTTTCTTTTCTTCTTCTGAAAGATGGATTCTTAATGTTCCAGCAAGTGCCCATGGTAGAGATCGATGGGATGAAGTTGGTGCAGAACAGAGCCATTCTCAACTACATTGCAGCCAGACACAACCTCTATGGAAAGGACATAAAGGAGAGAGCCCTGTATGCTGTAGTTTCTGTCCTTCTGGAAAATTTCTGTCCCACCTTGAATGAGCAGAACTGTAGCAAAAATCATGACCAGAAGCAGAGTGGTCGGTCTTGGGCATATATGCTGACATCAAACTGGAGATGAGGGAAGATTGTAGTTGATGTGCATTTAGGAAAGTATTATTTTAGAATAGGGTACAGTTAAGTCATGGATAGTGACAGAGGTTTGAAAACACTCAGGAACTATTTATTCAGGAGATGATAGGATTCTGATTCCATTTACTTAGCCTTTAGAGACAAGATGTTAGTTAATAACTTGGGACAAGGGAATGAATTTGAATGTCAGGAAAGAGAAGCAGCCATAGAGGCAGGCTTGAATAATTATAAGATATAGTCAGGCACCCAAGTTACCATCAATTCTATGTATGATCACATTGATGGTGCTTCATTGAGTCAGGTGTCAAGATACCAGGGTTATGTGAAGCATATCACATAGAACTAAAGAAGCCAGACTGGGGAGTGGAGAAATGGCTCAGTGGTTAAGGTGCTTGCCTACAAAGCCTAATAATGACTCCAGTTCATTTCCCCAGTAACCACATAAAGTCTAATGAACAAAGTTGGTGGGGCTTTTACAGAGTGAGATCCAGGTCAGCCTGGGCTAGAATGAGACCCTGTTTTGAAAAAACAAAACAATAAGAAGCCAGAATGATTCAGAATTATCAGAGTTAAAAGTGAGGCCTCAATCTCTTATAATAGATCTGTTTGAAACTGTGTGCTGCTTCTCAAAAGTTAAACATAGAGCTGCCAACAACCTGATTTTAACTGCTAGGTATATCCCCACCAAAATTAAAATTCATCCTCAGTAATAATTGTACAAAAATGCTCATAGCTGTATTACTTATAATATCCAAACTGAAGAGTGAAAAAATGTCTATTTCCAGGCATGGTGGTACATACCTTTAATCCCAGCACTAGGGAGGCAGAGGTAAGAAGACTGCTGTGAGTTTGATGCCAGCCCGAGCTAGAGTGAAACTACCTAAAAAAAAACTGTATGTCTATGGTGCTATAGTAGAATAGTATTTGCTGTTGTTTAAAAATTTCAATCTATAAGTAAAGATCAAGAACTGGTATAAGAGGTGAACACCTGATGTCCTATTAGCTCTTTTTGTTTATTTTTTGAGGCTCTGTCTCACTCTAACTCAGGCTGACCTGGAACTCAGTAGACTCTCAGGCTGGCCTCAAACTCACAGCAATCTTCCTACTTCTGCCTCCCTAGTGCTGGTATAAAAAGTGTGTGTCACTAAGCCCAACAATCTGTAGCAAGAGGCATTTGGTAGAACACTTGCTTTTGTTTTTCAGCATTGACATGTATTCAGAAGGTATAGTAGACCTGAATGAAGTCGTTCTTTATTACCCATACCTTCCACCTGGAGAGCAAGAAAAGAGCCTTGCCCAGATCAAAAAGAAAGCAAGAAACCGGTATTTTCCTGCCTTTGAGAAAGTAAGTGGCTGCTATTTCACCTTTAACAGCACTAAGAGTTGAGAGGGCACTTCAGCAATTATAGATACTTCAACAAAAATGTCAATTGTTGTGTGGGTTAGACAACAGACATGTGTCTCATGTTTCTAGGGGCTGAGAAGTATGCCATCAAAGCCCATGGCAAGGTCTGCTTCTGCATTCCTGGATGCCTAACGTTTGCCTGTGTCCTCAATGACACATGGGACAAAGGAGCTTTCAGAGTCCCATTACTGGAACATGAATGCCGTTGACAAGGTTCAAGCTGCAGGATCTAATTCCCTCCCAAAGATCCCGCTTACTAGCAGCATTGGGTTGAGGGTTGGGATCTGAACATACTGATTTTGAAGGGAAACAAATATTCAGTCCATAACAGACACAAGAAGGATAAAAGTGCAAGGTATTCCTAGGGCATTGACCTTCATTTCCAAATGGACTTAACATATTTTTTCTTTTTATAAATTATTTATTCATTTGAGAAAGAGAGAGAACAGGCATGCCAGGGCCTTCAGCCACTGCAAAAGAACTCCAGATGCATGTGTCACCTTGTGCATCTGGCCTTATATGGGTAGTTGGGGATCAAACCAGGGTCCTAAAGCTTTGCAGGCAAGCACCTTAACCACTGAGAAATCTCCCCAGCTCCCCTCCCCTTTTTTTAGGTACGGTCTTGCTATAGAACAGACTGACCTGGAACCCACTGTGTAGTCTCTGGCTGGCCTCTAATTCACAGTGCTCCTCCTACCTCTGCCTCCCTGAGTACTTGAATTAAAGGCATTTGCCACCAATCCAGCAATTTAATATACTTTATTTATTTATTTATTTATTTATTTATTTATTTATTTATTTATTTATTTATTTATTTATTTGCCACTTCATATGAACTCCAGATGCATGGATGACTTTGTGCATTTGGCTCTACATGTATATTGGGGAACTGAATTTGGGTCATTAGACCTTGCAGGCAAGCACCTTAATAGCTAAACCATCTCTCTAGCCCCGACAACTTAATATTAATTTAGCACTTTGACACTCAAGGCATTGTTAACAGGTAGATTGTGAAAAATCATTGAAATAGTTGTATCAAATAATTTTTTTAAAAAAATTGTTGCAAGTTGGGCTTGGTGGCTCACACCTTTAATCCCAGCACTTGAGAGGCAGAGGTAGGACTGCCATGAGTTCAAGGCCACCCTGAGACTACATAGTGAATTCCAGGTCGGGCTGGACTAGAGCAAGACCCTACCTTGAAAAATAAAAACAAAACCAAAAAATTGTTGCTTTACCATGACTGTATCTAGAATATTCTATATGACAGAACTGGATGAGCATAATTAGAGCTTGGAGTATACTAGCATCTGAGCCACACTAGAGAATGGTCTATTCATGTAGAGTACCATAATCTTTTGATTTAAGAGCAACAAGGAAAAACAGTATATCAGAAAATATCCTGCCCTCAAGTACAAGGTGGCCTGAACGCAGCTGTCTATAAAGAGACTATCGTATTGTTTCAAGGACAGATGCAGTGTCTACACAAAGATGTTGGCAGAGGATGAAGGGAAAAAATAGACAAAGAAGTGTTAAGAAGAAAGATTTCCAGAATTTAGCAACATTGCTTTGACATTTTTGAAGAAAGTTGCACAAAAATAAGGAAATAGAGACATATTTAAATATAAGGGACAAGATTACAAGATCGAAACTTCCTGGAACCACACTGAATAAAAGTAAATTTTAAAAATATATAAGGCTGGGTGTAGTGGAGCACACCTTTAATCCCAGCACTTGGGAGGCAGAGGAAGGAGGATTGCTGTGAATTCAAGGCCAGTTTCAGATTACAGAATGAGTGCCATGTTAGCCTTACCTTGATAAAAACAAACAACTAACAGAAAACCATAGAAGTAGTGCAAAGACTTACAGATAAAGAAATAACAAATTACTTTCCATTTATGTAGAACTGTGTTATTCCTTCATTCATTCCACATATATGCTATGTGTCAGACACAAGACAAGCAGTGTAACTCACCAGGGCTGGGAAGATGGCTCAGTCAGGAAAGCACTTGCACGAGTATCCGAGCCAAGTGTGATGGCCCACAGCTGTAGTCCTGGTGCTGGGGAAGCCCAGGCAGGAGGCTGCAGCTCACTGGTCAGCCAGTCTAGCCTACTTGACAAGCTCCAGTTCAGTGAGGGAAAGGTGGGTGGCTGAGAATGACACTGAAGTTGTCCTCTGGTCTCCACATGCAGAGAGAGCGAGAGAGAGAGAAATTTAAATAATCATACCCTCAGATTCTCCCTCCTTCCCTTGTAGTGCTGCCAGTTTAGGGAAGATCACATGATAAGTTTTTCTACCATCAAACTTAAGTCATATTTACTATGAAGATAAAGGCCACCATGAATATAAATGAACAATGAAAATTACAGTATCAATATGATGCTATATTTTGTTCTTTTACCATACTTCTTTATTTTTAATTTATTGTTTTTGGTTTTGGTTTTTCAAGGTAGAATCTTGCTCTAGCCCAGGCTGACCTGAAATTCACTATGTAGTCTCAGGGTGGCTTTGAATTCACAGGAATCTTCCCACCTGGGATTAAAAGTATGCATCACCACACCTGGCAGAGAGAGAGAGAGAAAGAGAGAGAGAGAGAGAGAGACAGAGAGACAGAGAGAGAGAGATAGAATGGGCACTCTAGGACCTCTAGCTGCTGCAAACAGACTCCAGATGCATGTGCCACTTTGTGCATCTGGCTTTATGTGGGTACTGGGGAATCAAACTTGATTGTTAGGCTTTGCAGGCAAGAGCCTTAACTGATGAGCCATTACTTTAGCCCTATTTTTTATTTTTCATTTGTTTATTTGCAATGTGTGTGTGAGAAAGAGACAGAGAGAGAGAAGAGAAAGAGACAGAGAGAGAATGGGCATACATCAGGGACTCTAGCCACTGCAGATGAACTCCATATGCATGCACCACTTGTGCACCTGGATTTATGAGGGTACTGGGTACCCAAGTAAAAGTGGACAGGGTGAATATCATACAGATGGGGGAATAAGAATGAAAGAAATGAAATAAGAATGGGCTAGAGAGATGGCTCAGTGATTAAAGGTGCTTTCTTGCAAAGCCTAGCAGCCTGGGTTAGATTCCATAGTATCCATGTAAAGCAAGATGCACATGCATGTGGACTTTGCAGTGGCATGAGGTCCTGGCACACTCATACGCACCTCTATCTCTGTCTCTCTCAAATAAATAAATAAATAAATAAATAAATAAATAAATAAATAAATAAATAAACTTCTAAAAAAATGAAAGAATGATGTCCTTTAATGGAATGGTGAGTAGAATCCTATGTCTCACCTTTCCTGATGAATCAGAGACCTGGGCAAATGTGTGAAGCTCCACATCTACCCAAGAAGGCAGCAGAAAGGGGAGAATTGATGTGAGCAGCTAATGAAAAACCAGGGCCTCCCAGCTGTGGTTGTGTTCATCAGCTAACTCCTCCAATTCTGCAGGTGTTAAAGAGCCATGGACAAAACTACCTCATTGGCAACAGCCTAAGCAAGGCTGACATTCAACTGGTTGAACTCCTCTACCATGTAGAAGAATTGGATTCGGGCATTATGGCCAACTTCCCTCTGCTGAAGGTGATCTGTTTCAGACCCTTAGGAAGGCAGCTCATATCGCCAAACATGGTCTTTTGACCATCGGACTGGTGGAGTTTGAGCTTCCTCCTGCCTGCATAGCATGCTCCCTTGCCCCACCCCCATCCATACCATATGTCCAAAATGAGATTCTAGACCATGGTTCTAAGACATGAAAATAATCTTGTTATATAAGGAGATTTGCAATAGATGCTACCTTATGAAGTACATTCTGTTTTGTATAATGAAAAGAACTCAGAGCCCAGCTCTCTTTCCATAGACCCTCATTCTGTTCAGTTTGATCCTGACTTCTCCAGGATTTCCTTGACCACAGCTATGCCCCTGTCCTTGCACACTGAGTCTAGCTAGAGGTCTCTTTTTACTTGATTTCCTTCACTCAGCTCAGGAGTCTATTAGACATTGTATTTCTCTCTACACTGGCCTCCTTTTCTCTCTCCCACCCCAAATTCCCACTTTTATCCCTCAGTGTGAAGCTGATGATAGTGACTGGAATTGGGTTTTCCTAATCTATTTTCTATCATCATTTCTAATTCGATTTTTCCATATCTTCATTTCACCTGTTGGAGTGTTTATGTATATCTATATCTGACAGGCAACCCATTCGGTTAGCTACATGATAGTGATGAATCTGTAGAATTAAAGTTTAAAGAAGAAAATATGGATGGCTGGAACACAATGAAGTCTTAAAGATGTGTTAGAGAACAGGTTTATGTTCTCCCTCTCATCTTCACTCTCACTGGGGTCTGTTACTAGCCTCTACACTGGTGCTATGGGTGTGGGGGCTCAATTGATCTTTGACAAGGTTTTCTTTGGCTCCAACTAAGGCTATGATTTGTGTATTACAGGCCCTGAAAAACCAGAGTCAGCAACCTCCCCACAGTGAAGAAGTTTCTGCAACCCGGCAGCCAGATGAAGCCTTTAGAAGATGTGAAGTGTGTAGAAGTAGTTAAGAAGATTTTCAGTTAGATAAGACAGATCTAGATGCACAGCACCTATAAGAACAGTCTTTGAAAACTTTGCCACACTAGAGTCCTTAGCCAAAATGTGGATCCTGTTCATTGTAAAGCTAATGAAGTTTTCTAAAGTTGCTGTGTTAATGTAGGTAAGGTTGGTGTTGATTTATGTATGCAGATTTGTTGCAGTGCTGTCTCTCTGGTTTGGATCAAAATGAAAATTATGATCATTTCCCAGAATGTCTTCAATTTAAATAAATTAGAACAAGATTCTTAGAGTTTGAGGTATTTGAAAATTTTTATAAAAGTAATTATTTTTTATCTTTATTGTTCATAATGATTTACATTGTTTAGTGGGCCAACCATGAGTTGTTATCCCCAATTCCCCGTTGCCCCCCTTCCCCATCCCCAGTCAGCTAGATATCCTCCTCCGTGGGCCGTCTGGATCAGTCTTTGTGGTAGGGGACCATGGATAGCTCATTCTTCAGCCGGGCTCCCATGACCCAAGTGTGTTGTTACTGAGGGTTGCCAAGTCTCTGATATTCTCTCCCACCACGGCTCTCACAATCTTTCCGCCCCCTCTTCCACTCAGTTCCCTGAGTCGTGGTGGGTGAGTATTGAGGCTGCTATGGTGTTGTGAGCTTAGGGGTTTTTGTGTCGAGACTCGTTGGTTTCTGTCACACTGGCTTATCTTTTGTTGATTGAATGGCTATGGCTGTGGGTCCCTTGTACATCCAATCATTGTCTGTGGGGTTCCATATGGATCCTCCCCCGTATGACTGTGGGGGCTCATCTCATGCCAGGATCTCAGTGTCCTGCCTGCAATCAGTTGGTAGGGTTATATGGGCCACAGCTCCCTCGCTGTATCCTGAAATATACAAACACAATCTCCATCAGAGAATGAGGTCAGTATCAGTTAACAAGTATACAACAATCTGGATTGCCTATCTTCTATTTTCAAAAGCCTCCCCCGCAGTCACTCTCATAGTGCATCTTTTCTTGGTAGCCCAAGAGAATGGGATCCGTTGCATATCATCCTGAATCCCCGGTTCCAATCAAGGGTTCCCCCTCACTGAGTGGAATATTTGGCCGAAATTAATAGCTGTTGATTGTCTCCCCCAGGCTCAGGCTCCTCCATTGCACACATGCTCCTTTCTTGGTTTCCTTTTCTCTCCCAGTAGGAGGTGTGGTAAGCCTACTCATGGCCTCAGACTGTGTTTCATGTCAGTGGTCTGTTTACACCAGCTGTCGTTGTTCAGCTTCCCCTGGCAGCTTGTGTAGTGTCTTCCAGCACTGCACTAACTGCCATCTGGGGGCTGGTTACCATTCCTGACCTCGAAGAGTCTCTCAATGCTGAACGATGGCATTCTGTGGTTTCTTCAGCAACAGGGTTTTGCCTCAGGCCTGGGGAGGGCATTCAAGAGCCTTGACAGAATTCTGTCTTGTTTTTGTACCCTCATGGGTCACTTTGGTCAACAGCTCAGTGAGGGAAGGAACCAGTGGCTGGGACCTGGGGCTGTCAGACTGCTCAATTGTTCACAGACTTAGACATTCTCCCCTACTACTCATGGCCCCTCTTACCAGGTGACAACCTGTACTTACTCTTTAGGTTACAGTATGCTCATGAGAATTTTATGTTTTTGAACCTAATTTGGTTTGGCCTCATGTTTGAGCCATTTCACTCCCCCCTTCCCTTACCCCATGCTTATACCCTCTCAGTTCTTTCTACTAGTTTGGATAAAGAAAATGGTTATCCTGGCTAAGGACAAAAGTAATTATTATATTATTATCAAAGAAAGATAGAAATCTTTATCTGATTGGTGTTTGTAATCTTTCTTACTAAACACACACACATACATCATTTTCCTGAGCTAGAGAGATAGCCCAGCAGTTAAGGCACTTGCCTACAAAGCCTAGAGACCCACGTTTAATTCCCCAGCACTCAGGTAAAGCCAGATGTACAAAGTGGCATAAGCATCTGAAGTTTGTTTACAATGTCTAGAGGCCCTGGCACACCCAACTCCCCCCTCTTTCTCTCTCTCTCCTTGCAAATAAGTAATTTTTAAAAAAATCATTTTCCTTCAAGTAATCTTTTCCTTTTAAATCATGCAGCATACATGTTTATATCTACCATGGAATATTCAGGGCTCCTGGGCTAGGGAATGATGATAATATTTTGCCTTGTATAGTGTGGAAAACCCAGGGTCCAGCTCTCTCCCCAAGCCCCTATTCCACTGTGGATTTGATCCTAATTTTTCTGGAATTACTGTGTCCTTGTGGAGTTTGCTTTAGTAAAAATAACAGAAACTTAAAAAACCTAGTATAAGATCAGACATTCTGTGTGTGTCATTCCTAAGACTGCTATGATGGACTGTTCAATCTTGAGGACACTTGGAGATGCACTAAAAGTGCTTTTCAGTGAGACGGATGTCAGTGTTTGAGAGCAAGAGGCAGAATGCATGTTTAACATCTGAGTAGACTCTGGGGTCAGTGCATTTTATGGGCTGAGCTCTTTTTTCTTGGCATCATTTCCCCCTGATATTTGTCATTTGTATGGCCAACTTGACCCTCATCAGCTTTAGTTTGGTCCAATCTCAAAGGCTCCTAGTCTTTAAAAACTCTGCTCTTGTGGCCAAATCTGACGCTTATGGTAAACTGTAGATTGAGCATGAAGATAGGGGATGCTTTCAACAGGAGACAGGTTGAGGAACAACAGTCCTGTCCTCTTTTCTAATTCTGTGCCCTTAATATGGTCCATACCTATCTCAAGTACATAGATGCATGGATGAATGGATGGTTGGATATTGAGAAGACTGGATAGAATAATGGCTCACTGTGAGGAATCTGGCTCATTCCATCTTCATATTGAGACAAAAAAAACTACCCCCAAGTCTTCTTTCATTTGGGATTTATACTTAGGTTTGATAAGTTTGCCTTGGGGTGGACTTTAAGCACTTGAAAGGCAGGAATCATAGTTTATGTCTCTGGGGCTTAATCACCAGCTCATATCCTGACATATACAGGGATTAAATAAATAGTAGTGGAATAAAATGAATGCATGAATGGATGATTTGAGAAAATCAAGGGAAGCTCCCCATGACCTTGAAACTCCACCCAACATTCTGGTTCTTTTGTACTTCTCTTCCAATGTAAAAATTTCATTATTTAATCAATTAATTAGGTACCCAGAAGTATCCTGGTATGTATGATACAAAATCATACCAAGTATATGAAATATTAGACCTTTTCCAACTGCTTTTTCTTTGGAAGAAATTAGATACTGCCTGTTTTCATTCTTTGTGGAGAAGGTTGAGCATGGACCAGATACAGAGGATTCTTTGTCTGGGATGATGGATTCTTGGTGAGTGGGAGAGGACCCATCCAGTATCATGGGGAAAATGTGGAAGGACCCAAGAATTCCCCTTCCTCATAAGTTGGGACTAGTTTTTAACCACAATGCCTTCACAGCAGCTCCTGCTCCTGATTCAGTGGTAATTCCTCACTTTATTCCATGGATTTCTGTAAATTATATACAGAAAGAAATGAAGAGGGTAGTGGAAATGTGAGAGTAAGAAAGGAAACACAAAGAGGGGAAGGACAAAGATGAAAAAAGAGAAGGAAAGGGAAAGAAGCTGAACATGAGCAAGATGTGGGAGAGATAAAAAAAAGATTATGTTTGCAGCACAATGCTTCTAGCAATAATCTTATCATTATCTTGTCTGAACAGATGTGCAAGGACTCCCATCCACTCATTACACAACATGAAAATGGAACATGTTTCTATCAGCTTCATCAAAAATCTAGCCAGATACTGTCAGAAAGTGTACACTGACTTTTGAAGTGTGATTTTTCAAAAAGGATATATTGTAGTTTTTATTGGGGTAAAAGATGAGAAATAAATGGATTTTACTCTATTTTTGTTCTGGTTTTGAATTTGAAAGCCTTCTCTACAAGGATGTCTAGCTTTGATCACATTGAGCTCCTTGCAGTAGCCATATCATAGTGACCTTGGTCTGAGGAATCACACTAGAGCTCTGTGCTCAGGCTTACCCTCATTGCTCCCACCTCGCCCAACTCCAGCTGTGTTTACAGCTTCCTGTCTCTCTACCCCACCTCTGCCCAGATGTCAGCATCCCTGTCTCACAAAGTCATCTGAGGTATGCTCTTCAAGGAAAGAACCTATCTGTTCCCAGCTGAACAAGGCTCGGGGAGACTGGCAGTTCCAGGGAAAGACAGACACCCCCTTGCCTCTGCACTACAGCCATGCGGTGTACAAGTTCCCCAGAGCAAACACCACCTTTCCCTGGGAAGGCAGCCAAGGCCTGGAGCCCTGTGTAGGAAATCCCCTGTGAGAGGCCCTCCCTGAGCCCAACAGTAAAAGGTTCTTTTCATGGGCTCTGAGTTGCCCTCCTCCTTCTACATGGAATTTGCGACTCACAAAGCTTCATCTTTAGTTGGAAACTAACATACTTTCAAAGTGCTTGTCTAGAGGCACACCTATCTACATCTTTATAAGGCAGCTGAGTATGCCTCCAAGTATCCCTGTCATTGGTTTTAACCTTTCAAACACGTGTTCCATGAATTTAAGCTAAACGTGACCAAAAATATGCCCTCTGTCTTTCCTTTTTAAACTATTACCCTATGCTGAGCCATGCATTTGAGGAAATGTGCTCACACCTAAAGTGCCTTCCTTGTTTGATTGGCTTGATTGGCTTGCCTTACTGAAGTCTTTACTCTTCCTTTATGTGGTGGTTTGAATTAGGTGTCCCCCATAACCCATTAATTCATGTGCTCTGAATGCTTAATCCCAACTGATGGCAATTTGGGGGGTTGAGCCTTGCTAGAGGAAGTGTGTCACTGGAGGTGGACCTTGAGGTTTATTAACAGTCAGTTTGCCAGTGTTAGTTGACTCCCTCTCTTGCTGCTGTTTCCACCTGCCATGGCAGAGGTAATGCCATCCTTCCCAGCCACCATGGGGCGTCCCCTTGAGACTATAAGCCAAAATGAACCCTTCCCTCCCATAAGCTGCTTCTGGTTAGATATTTGTCCCAGCAATGAGAAGGTAACTGTAGCACTTTGAAGGATATCACTATGGACATTTTCTGTATGCTCTCCTTACCAGCTGCAGATAATAAGTTTTTCCCAACTCTTTTTCTTTCTCTCTTTCTCTCTTTCTTTCTTTCTTTCTTTCTTTCTTTCTTTCTTTCTTTCTTTCTTCCTTCCTTCCTTTCCTCTTTGCAAGGAGAGAGAGAGATTGAGAGAGAGAGAGAGAGAGAGAGAGAGAGAATATTGGCATGCCAGGGCTTCCAGCCACTGCAAACAAACTCCACACGCATGAGCCACTTTGTGCATCTGGCTTTATGTGGGTACTGGGGAACCAAACCCAGATCCATAGACTTTGCAGGCAAGTGCCTTCACCACTGAGCAATCTCTCCAGTCCCCAACTCTTATTTCTTGCTGCTGCTTACTTTTGCTTTCACAAACACATGATCCATAATCATTGCATCCATTTACCTGGTCCCATACCAAATGCCCCCACTTAAGCAACATGGCTCATACTCCCCTTGCTCTTGCATCCCCATTCAACTGGCTTTCCCCAGTCCCCATAAGATGTTCCACTTCCCCTCTGAGATCAGTGTTAGGATAAAAATCTCCAAGTTCAGGGAGAGCCAATGCACTAGACTCTGCCATCCATTCTGAAAATCTAAGAGACAAGTGGTGGAAAAGCAGAAGAGGGACTCTATTAACAGTGTGACCACACCAGGAAGATAATGACCTAAAATCTGTCTATGAAGTGCTCACAGCACTCTCATCACAAGAAAGAGAAACAAAGGTGAGGACTGGGGATTTCCATGAGAGCAGTCCAGGTCACCCAGGCCAGCCTGGGATCTGGTTGATCATTAGCCCAGATCATCACCACATTGGAGCTTTGCTGGTGCCTTGAAGGTCTCTGGAGGTCACACAAGAGGTTCAGTCCTTTTTCTTAAGGTGGCCATCAACTAGGCTCTTGGTACCCAGAAAGCTGTAGGGAAAAAAGATGCAGGAGACCTCAGAAGAAAGTAAAGAAGCAGGATGGAGTCAGACACAAAACCCAGTTTAGCTAGGTCATTGACTAAGCCCCTCTTGAAGAGTGAATGGGGGCTGGAATGTGAAATTCCAGGGTCTACATGAAGAGTCAATTCTGGAGTTCCAACCAAAACTAAGCAAGCGCCAGAGATCTGGTGAGACCCAGCGGCACTGCACAGAGCAAGTCAGAAAGCTGATTTCCCAGCCCTCTTATGTTCATTGGTGAAGAGGCCTTGGAAACCCAACTCTCCTTTCACTTGCTCCATCAGCAGCAGCACAATGAGGTTGTTAAATGATCTCAGAGAAAAGGCTCCTCTGCCCTGCTCATTCCTGTAGAGATGGAATGACTTAATGTTCACTGTGCTCTGTGTGACAGGATTCCGTACTATCACAAATCACATATACATATCTGTACATATCTACACATGTGCACATGGCCCCCAACCTGGTTGTATCTGAGCCATCATCAGTCTTAACTTCAACCCTTACCCTCACTTTGCTCTCTCACTACCACCTACCTTGACTTTAGTACATTACTTTTAGATCTGCCATAACAGAGCACAGTGATTTCATTAACTTAGAACAGCAGAATTGTACATCTCACAGCTCTGGCTAGAAGCCTAAGCATGTCTGCAGGCCCTCCTCACTCTGGAACAGTCTTAGAAAATATCTCATCCATGATTGTCCACTAGCTCCTGGTGACCTTAGTGTTTCAGGCTTGGAGTGGTGGCTCTGGCACTGTGTGTTCACATAACACTCTGCTTGAGTCCCCATAGCATCTTCCCTCTGTGCTTATCTGTGTCCAAATGTTCCCTTTCAATAAGGACAATAGTCATATCACTAAGAGCCCATCCCAATTATCTCATTTTAACATGATTGCTTCTGATAAGATCAGTTTTTTGTTTGTTTATTTGTTCATTTTGTTGTTGTTGTTTTATTTTTTGAGATATGTCTCGCTCTAGACTAGGCGGGCCTGAAACTCACTCTGAATGTGACAGTTTCAGGCCAAGTTCACAGATTACAGACCTGACCCCCGTGTCCTCCTGAGTGGGAGGTGTTAGCTAGAGCTCAAACCAAGATGCTGAAACTGATTGGTCTGGTATGGACCAACCAGCTGTTTCTCTGGCTTACCTATCTGAAGTTTGAAAAAGTCACTGCAACAAAGTCCAGCCTCTTTTCTTCCCTCCACATGGCTCCCTAGGAGGACTTCTGAATTTCTGGGCCTTAGGAAGATAAGGTCTTCCCTCACCCAGGCCTAATGGCTAGGGTGAGGGGGACTCAAGATTTTTCCCGCATGAACCTTTTTCCTCACGATAGGAGTGCTCTGTTATCTTTCCTTTTTCTGCTTGTTTAGCTAAACAGCATAGATTTTGCTAAAACCTCCCACGTGCTCTATCTACACTGTTGGTTAGAGATCTCTGTAACTCCCCTTTTTCATTTTCATTTTTTTTTTTTGAATAAAGTCTCCCACTATACCATATCCTCTGGTGGTCTATAATTGTAATTCTTTTTTTTTCATGTTTTTTTTTAAATTTATTGTCCATAATGAGTTACAACATTTAGTGGGCAAACAATGAGTTGTTATCCCCAATTCCCCGTTGCCCTCCTCTCCCCCCTCCACTGGATAACCTCCTCCATGGGTCGTCTGGATCAGTCCTTGTGACAGGGGACCATGGATAGCCTAGTATTGAGCCAGGTTCTCCTGGCCATGCCTCTGGATAATCTCCTCCACCAGGGCTCTTACAATCTTTCCGCCCCCTCTTCCGCATAGTTCCCTGAGTCGTGGTGGATGAGTATTAAGGCTGCTTTAAGGTTGTGAGCTTAGGGGTCTTTGTGTCGAAATCATTGGTTTCTGTCTCACTGGCTTATCCTGTGTTGATTTAATGGCTGTGGCTGTGGGCCCCTTGTTCATCCCGTCATTCTCTGTGGGGTTC
>PVHP010043128.1:0-14659 GCA_004024765.1 Zapus hudsonius
ACAATAAAGTAAAAGTAATTATAGTCCATTATTTGCCTCTATCATGAACACTGGGTTCAAAGATATAATGAAGAGAGCCCAAAATATTGATTTAATTAAATCTATGATCTAATTATCTTTGGAGGATGAGGGAGAGTGGATAGATTATTCTCATTTCAAAATTTAAAATACACTGCCTATATTTCAAATCAATCAAGACCAATAAATATACTCCTGCTAAAAGTAAAAACTGTCATAGCCCCTCCCCAACATCATACATAGGGGAATAAAAACTGACATGTTTTATTTATTTATTTTATTTTTAGAAACTGACAGGTTTTGATGAGAAAGACTTGTGAGTAGGGACAGTTGGGAAAGAATATTGGTATTGTTTGATGTGGTTCTAAATCTTATAGCTTTCTTTGACTTTAAAACCACAGGCTGTATTTGTTTGTTCAATGTAAAAGTTAATAAAAACCTAAAAGCATAATGGATACTTTTTAACTGTATATGCCAGTGAGTTTCTCTGAAGAATAAATGGTTAACATATTGGATGTACAAGATCATACATTTTCCTGAATTTAGAATTGTATTGCTTTTCTTTTTTTAATAGAAAAATAGAGTACAGGAAAGAATTTCAGTATTAAGCAAAGAACTTGTATCTGTTATTATTCTTATCACTGGGACAAAATTCCCAAGGAAAAGTAGCTCAAGGAAGTAAAGGGTTTATTTCTCAGCTTTCATTGTCAAGGGAAGTATATTGTGGTGGAGAAGGAATAAGAACAGAAAGTCGGCATCATATCTTCCTATCAGCAGGGAGGATGTAGTATGAGAGAAAGGTAACCTGGGCTGGACAGTAACACAGGGAAGTCTCTCCCCAGTGACACACTTCCTCCATCAAGGTTCAATCTCTTAATGTCCACACAACCTTCATGAACAGCACCAACTACAGCTTAAGTATTCAAGCACATTCAAACCACTACAGTCCACCCCTCACCCTCATAAACTCACAGCCAGAGGATGACGCTCAAAATTAATTCAGTCCAACTTTGTGAGCACCATCATATGTTAAAAATGTTTTTATTTATTTATTTTCCAGCAGAGAGAGGGGGGAATGGGCATGCCAGGGCCTTTGCCTGCTGCATATGGACTCCAGATGCATAAGCCACTTGATGCATATGGCTTTATGTAGGTACTAGGGAACTGAACTCAGGTCATTAGGCTTTCTTAGGCAAGCACCTTAATCACTGAGCTATCTCTCCAGCCCAAATCCCCATCATTTTTACTAGTCTTAACATAGTCCAAATTTGAAGTCTTAAAGGAGTCCTTTAACTGTGAGCCCTGTAAAATCAAAACACAGGTTACAGGCTGGAGAGATGGCTCTGTGGTTAAAAGCATTTGCTTGCAAAGCCTGAAGGCCTAGGTTGAATTCTCCAATACCCCATCTAAAGCCACATGTACAAAGTGGTACATATGTCTAGAGTTTACAGTGACACTAACCCTTGGTGCTCCCATTCTCTTTGTCTCCTTCTCCCCCCTTCCTCTCTCTCCCCTTGCAACTAAATAAATAAAAAATTTTAAAGTACAAGTTACATACTCCCAACATATAATGGCACAGAATAATCATTCCAATTTCACCAGGGAGGAATAGGGACACACAAAGGCAAGATTGAACCAATGCAATATTAAAACATAGCAGGAAAAATTATCCAATCCTGCATTTTCATATCCAGAATCTAGGGCTCATGACGATGCCCTCTGGGCTCCAAAAGGCTTGGGGAGCTCTGCTATTCCAGTTGTGTAACCTATA
Source organism: Zapus hudsonius (assembly GCA_004024765.1). NCBI lineage: Eukaryota > Metazoa > Chordata > Mammalia > Rodentia > Dipodidae > Zapus > Zapus hudsonius. The sequence goes on from PVHP010043128.1 coordinate 1,790, forward strand.
ACCTCTCTTTTGGGCCACATCTGTCCCTACCCTGCAGCTTTTCCTGGTTCGTAGCCCATGGCAATTTGTGGCACACCATCACAGCTTCTCACATTGGCTTTACCAGGCCTCCTTGCAGGGACTCCAAGCCTGCCTCACATCGCTGAGGCTCAGTGGCTCTATAGAACCGGGAAGCAATATTCTGGGACCTTTTCAAATCTGTATCTTTCATCTTTCCAAAATTAGTATACGTGGGTGATGCAGCAAAGTTCTGCTGTCAGATCAGGATGAAGCCTGGGCTTGCAAATTAATTAATTAATTAATTAATAATTTTTTTAAAAAGGGAAAAATAGCTCTGAGGAAGAAAATAAAGACTGATCAAGTTGTATGAGAGGAGCAAAGAATTATCTTATGTCAAGTGAACATCTGAAGCGATTACTATTTCTTTTTAAAAAATATTTATTATTTTATTTGTAATGTTAGAGTGAAATTGAGAGAGAGAGGCAGAGAGAGAGAGAGAGAGAGAGAGAGAGAGAGAGAGAGAGAGAGAGAATGAGCATGCCAGGGCCTCCAGCCACTGCAAATGAACTTAAGACACATGAGCCACCTTGTGCCAGATCTGGCTTTACATGGGTAGTGGAGAATCGAACTTGGGTCCTAAGGCTTTGCAGGCAAGTGTCATAGCCACTGAGCACTGAGCCATCTCTCCAGCCCACTATTTCTTTTTTTGTAGTGTTTTTGAAGTGCATGAATTTTCTGCATCATATTCTCTTGAAGTGAAATTAAGAATTTTTTCAGGAAGTCAAAAAGGAGGGTAAATGCTTTTGTTTCATCAGTTCTCCTGAACCTAAAAGGTAGGGCACGCAGATGCAGTGTTTTAGAGGGAGAGGTGGGCATCTAGGTTTGCATGTGCAGATGGGATTCGTGTTAAGCAGCTGGGTGATTTTCTCAAGGAAAATGTTCCCATGGAAGCACCCATTGCTTTAAACCTTGCCAAGCTCGGTCTCTGTACAGTGGAGTCTTCTGTCTCCATTATGTGAGTTAGCCACATGCTGAAGTCTTTTAAGGAATTCCCCCATTATTCAAGTTATTATATTTGTTCTTTGTAAATTGGCATTTCATAGCTTGGTCCTTTCTGCCTGTTTATTGTTGATTTCTTTTTGTTTCCTAATTACAGATACATTAAAACATAATGAAAGACCCTCAATTGAAAAGATAGGAGGCCAGGTATATTGGCACACATCTTTAAGCCCAGCACTCTGGAGGCAGAAGTAGGAGGATCACCATGAGTTCCAGGCCAGCCTGAGACTACAGAGTGAATTCCAGGTCAGCCTGGGCTAGAGTGACACCCTGCCTCAAAAAATCAAAATCAAAATAATAATAATAATAATAATAATAATAATAATAATAATAATAAATAGAAATTTACAAATAAAATAAAAAAGCAAACCATGGACTAAGAAAACCACAGGGAGGCCAGAAAACACACACACACACACACACAATTAGTGTCATTCAAGCAAATCTGACAAAACCACCATTACAGAACAAGCATTACTATTCTCGGTTTATCAGAGGTCTTAGTTCTAAAATTCACTTTTCCATGGGAAGCAAATGCCTTTTGAAAGGTCAGTGTGGAATGCAGGCTTCATCACGTGTTTTCTGTCCTTTTCTGAGGCATGCAGAGGGAAGGAGAAGGGAGCTCTTTTCTTTTTATATCTTTTCTTCAGCATGACTGGGCTGGGCAATTGCTCTTCTAATTCAGCACCTGGTAGTTTTCATCTCACATTGGTCCGTTTTTACAAAAAGAAAACACGACTTTAGTAGTTCAGACTAAGACACGGATGTCCATTTGCAGTGACAAAAGACATAAAAAGAAGAAAAAGAAACACATTTCCCAATGAGCAATGGTGGCAGAAACAGGGGTGTCAGGGATGTGCCCTTAAGTTTAGAGTGTTCAGGGGATCACTTTTCAATTTCCCTTTCTGGTCTGTGGACCAAAGTTTGGAATTATGCTGTTTCTGGGGACTGGAATTCCTTAGGGGATATTTGACAAAACATTAGAAGCTTTAATGGTTTTCATTACTTCACAGTTTCTAACATTATGTGTACGAATGGAAAGTTTAGAACGTGTAAGTATTAACAAATTTTGAGTTCTACATTTGGGACCTAGGTTGAGTGGTTTCATATATATATATATATATGTGTGTGTGTGTGCATATATATGTATATATATGTATATATGCATATATATATGTATATATATGCATATATATGTATATATATATATTGGCCTTCCTTGCAAAAGAGAGTTGTTAATTAAAAACATCAGAGCCCCAAAATCCCAGACTTCTTTCATCAGTAAGTTTTACTGAGCAATTTGTGTTTCTGGGCCTTGACTCTCAGAGGCACAAAATGAAGTAATAGTCCACATATGTGCTGTGTCCCCCCTCTTGGTCTTAGTGTTCAGACATGAAGACATGCAGCTCCTGTTTTTTAGAGAACTCTGTCCCTCTGTTAAAAGGACTCGAATTTACAGAGCCAGGCTGGCTGGGGGAAGTGAACATTTGTCTAGGCTCACTTCTTCCTTTCTACCTGACCACAGTTCCCAAGTGCCCGAAGCTGGCCGGTCACCCATTTATGCATCATATTTTCTGATTTCCTATCTCCCTTTCTTTTTCTTTCTTTCTTTCTTTCTTTCTTTCTTTCTTTCTTTCTTTCTTTCTTTCTTTCTTTCTTTATTTCTTTTTCTTTCCTTCTTTCTTTTCTTTTCTTTCTTTGTTTGTTTCTTTCTTTCTTTCCTTCCTTCTTTTCCTCCCTCCCTCCCTTTAACCTTTCCTTTCTTGCTTGATTCCTTTCTCCTTTATTTTCTTCCTTCTTTTTCCCCTTCCCTCCCTTCATTTCCTCTTTCTTTTTAATGTAGGTATTTTCAGGTAGCCTACGATGGCCTGGGATTCATGATCTTCCTCCTGCCTCAATTTCCCAAGTGCTGGCATTAAAGGCATGCATCACCACACCAGGCCTTGGTTATTTTTATATTTACGAAAGTCTTTAGTTTTTCTTGAACTGCTAATAACTATTAAACAATCACTAAACAGCACTCAAAATTTCAGTTGATCAGTGAACTTTATGGAAATTTGAATAATGCTATGGAACTTTCTCATAAAATATGTTTATATAATGTAAACAATATTGTTTTTCACTTTTACTGGATTATTATTTATCATACATAAGAATGAGTTTCATAAAGTTATTTTCATTCAACTTCTCCCCTTTCTCTGTGTGATGGTTAAGTTTCATTGTCTATTTGACTTGTTTAGTTATCTTGGGTGGGTCTCTGAAGGTGTTCACAGGAAGGCAGCCTCTCAGTAGGGGGAGGATGTAAGGAGTCTCAAGGGAGCTAGAAATGAACATCCCTTCCTAGGAAGACAGTGCAGGAAGGAAAATTCCAGAGATTCAGAAAGTCAACAAGTCTGGAAAAGGTTTGCAAGACCCGCCCTAAGGCTAGATACACCTGTCTGTTTGTTGGTGTGTGTGGTAGTGATGGCTCTCTCGCTCTCTCGCTCTCTTTCTCTCTCTGCTTGGACCTGTAAAAGGTGGCCAGCCTCTTTCACCCTTATGGAACTTACCCTGGATCTCAATAAATCCCTTCCTCCTGTGGTTTAAAGGTTCATCCCAGAGTCATGTGGCTATGACACTTCCCCACTAGTTTTATTCCCTGTCATATATAGTTTGTATGCATATGTGTGATTAAAAATATGTGTGTGTGATTTATGTGTATGCAAAATGCAGGTTTTGCATAGGAGAGAAAATGTGGTATTTTCTGAGTCTGACTTTAGCAATGTAATACAATGCTTTCTAGATCCATCAATTTTCCTGCAAATAGCATAATTTGACTGATATCTATGAACGACTAGAGCCCCATTTTGTGTGTATGCCACAGTGTTTCTACATTCATCTGTTGGCAGACACTACTAATTCCACAACTTGGTGGCTGTGAATAGTGCTGCAGGTGAATAGTGCTATCTGGTATATATCTGGTATATACCAGGTATATCTTGTATATATCTTGCATATATATATATATATATAGAGTATATATCTTATATATATATATATCTTGTATATATCAGGTATATATCTTATATGTATCAGGTATATATCTTGTAGATATCTTATATATATCTCATATATCTTGTACATATATATCTCATATATCTGGTATATGTTGTATATGTCAGGTATATATCTTGTATATATCTTGTATATATCTGATATATATCTTGTATATATCAGGTATATATCTGGTATGTATCTTGTATATATCTCATATATATATATATATATATATATATCAGGCATATATCTTGTATATGTCAAGTATATATCTTGTATATATCCTGTGTATATCTGGTATATATCTTACATATATCTCCTAATATCTTGCAAATATCTTGTTCCCTGTGTATGTTGACTGACCTTCCTTTGGGTACATTTGCAGGAACGACATCATGTCATAACACTATTTCTAGTTTTATGAGGATCCTCCTTCTCACTGATTTCCATAGTCACCAGTTTACACTCCCTACAGCAGAGTAAGAGTTCCTTCCCTGTACCACATCCTCAGCAGTGTTTGTCATCATTTTTTCCTTAGGATAGATATTTTGATGGGAAGAGAGCGAATCTCAAGTTAGATTTATTTCACATTTCATGATGGCTAAGAACGTTGAACATTTTCATCATCTTAAATTAAATGTTATTTTTATGAGAGAGAGCAAGAGATAGAGAGAGAGAGAGAGAGAGAGAGAGAGAGAGAGAGAGAGAGAGAGAGAGTTTGGGCACACCAGGGCCTCCTACCACTGCAAACAAACTCCAGATGCATGCACCATTTTGTGCATCTGGCTTTACATGGGTACTGGGGAACTGAACCTGGGTTGTTAGGGTTTTCAAGCAAACATCTTTAACCACTGAGCTGTCTATTCACCCCTGTATTTCACCTTCTCAGAACTCTTTTTTGCACCCAAATTTTGGGTTGGATGTAGTTAATATTGACCTTAAATTCTGGAGCACATAGTGTGTGCCATAATCACACTATAACTGTCACCATGACTTATAAAATTGAATGCACATGCAATATTGTGAAGAGGATGAGAGGCCAAGCAAAACCGTGTATACATTCTCTGTGTAATAAACAAGCTATGGCAAGGCAAGACAGTGATCTCCATTGAGTTTATCATTTATTAAATAATGCGAATCCCTGGTTTGGTTCATGGGCTGTGGAAATAATTAAATGATGGGCTGGAGAGATGGCTGAGTAGTTAAGTGCACTTTCTTGCATGAGATCCTGAGGGGAACAGAAACCATCCAAGTTCAAATCGCCAGAACTGTACATGAAAAAGATCAAGGTCAGATGTCAGTAAGACTCTAGATGAAAGAAAGAAGGAGTTGGGGGAAGGGTGCTGGAGAAATGCCTCAGCAGTTAAGTCACTTGCCTGTGAAGCCTAGTGACCCATCAGGGTTTAATTCCCCAGTAGACACATAAAACCAGATGCACATGTGACACGTGCATCTGGAGTTCATTTGCAACAGTGAGGCCCTGGATCACATATCTCTCTCTGTCTCTCTCTCTGTATCTCTCTTTGCTTGTAAACAAGTAAATAAAATTTAGAAGTTAAAAAAAAAGAATGGCTGGAAAATGGATGGAGAGGGACACCTGGGGTTCACCTGCAGCCACAGGTGAGCATGTGGAGTACCACCAGGGTACAGACACTTGGTGTCTCCGTTATTTGCTTGTTGCTGGGAAAAACACCTACCAAAAGTAGCTTATGGGAAGAAAGGGTTAATTTCAGGTTTACAGAGGCCAGTGGAAACTTCCTCATGGAGGAAGAAACTGGCTCACTCCATCATCCATCCACAGCAGAGAGGCAGAACCAACAGCCAGAACTCAAGCTGGCTCTTTACACACCTAGGATGGCTGGACTCAAGACCTCCCCTCAGTGACTCCAGCAGGGCTCCACCTGCTGAAGGCTAAGTAGCAAGCATAATCAAAAATACCCAAAGGGTTGGAGAGATGGCTCAGCAGTTAAAGCACTTGCCTCCAGTGCCTAAGGCCCTGGGTTCAGTTCCCCAGTACCCACATAAGCCATACATATGCACAAGGTGCTGGCCCTGGTTTTCTCTCTCTCTCTCTCTCTCTCTCTCTCTCTCCTGGAAAATGAATAAATAAAACATTTTTTAAAACATTGCTTTAAAAAAAATACTCAAGAGGGGTCTGGAGAGGAACCTGGGTGGTTAAAGGTGCTTGCTCTCAAAGCCTGATGACCTAGGTTCAATTCCCAGTACCCCCATAAAGCCAGATGCACAAAGTGGCACATGAATCTGGAGTTCATTTGGCAGTGGCTAGAGTCCCTGACACACCCATCCTCTCTCTCTATTCTGTCTCTCTCTGCTTGCAAATAAATAAGTAAATAAAACTTTCTTTTTAAAAATATGTAAGGTTATGGAGAATATGCATTTATAATCAAACCATCAAACTTTGGCACACACACACATTACATACACATAAGCAAAAAAGTGAATTAAATGAAATAGTGTTTAAGAGAATATTTTGACAACCTCATATGGATACCCATTGAGAAGCAAGTGACTTTTACAACCCATTTCACAGAAGGACACAACAAAGGATCATAGATTTTTTTTTAATTTAGGGGCTGGAGAGATGGCTCAGTGGTTAAGTTGTTTGCCTATAAATCCTAAAGAATGTGATTCAATTCACTAGCTCCCAAGTGCTCCAAAGTGGTGCATACATCTGAAGTTCATTTGTAGTGGCTGGAGGCTCTGGAATGTCTGTTCTCTCTTCTCTCTTTCTCTCTCTCTCTCTCTCTCTCTCTCTTTCTCTGCTTGCAAATAAATAATTTTTTTTAAAAAAATTAAAAATAGAATCTGACACCTGGAACATCAATGTTACTTGGAAACTTTCTGGAAGTTCAGCTCACCCATTACTGGCCCCGTAGAGTGACTCAGTATTGGTATTTTAAGGTCTCCAGGGGATGAGTGCACATGCTGAGATTTGAGATGCATTTTGTAGAACTTTTTCTCTGCAATATACCAACCTTTTTAAAAGGGCGATATCCAGATGCACAAAGTGGTGCATGCATCTAGGGTTTGCTTACAGGTGCAGGGAACCCTGGTGTACTCATTATCCCTCCCCCTTTCTCTGCTAGAAAGTTAATAAATAAAATATTATTTAGGCTGGGCATGATGGTACATGCCTGTTGTGGTCAGCTTTCTAGTTGCTGTGCAGAAAGAACCCAAACAATGCGGCTTGTGGAGGAATGGGTTTATTTGGCTTATGGACTCACGGGGAGACTCCATCCTGGCAGGTAAGACGATGGCATGAGCAGAGGGTGGACATCACCTCTGTCACAGCACTGCAAACAGCAGCAGGAAGGTGTGCCAAATACTGGCAAGAGGAAGCTGGTTTATAATCCCCATAAACCCGCCCCCAACAACAGCTTCATTGAGGTTGTAAAACCCCAACTGCCATCAGCTGAGGATCGATCTATCAGAACACATTCATTTGTTTGTGGGGGACACCTGGATCAAACCATGACAATGCCTTTAATCCCAGTAGTTACTCGGGAGGCAGAGGAAGGAGGATGACTGTGAGTTCAAGGCTACCCTGAGGTCAGCCTGGGCAAGACTGAGACCCTACCTTGAAAAACAAATAACAACAACAAAAAATTTAGAGGCTGATCTCCTTCAGATAGAGACAGGACAGTGGAGATCACAGACTATGTTGAAGATCTTGCAAATTAAATGGACAACAAGAGATATTAGAGTTCAGGTATGTTTAGGAGATGGTTTTGTCACAAAGGTCAAGTAGTTAGTAAACACACTTGCTGTGGGCAAGTTTCAAGACAGATTGCCCATGTTGCAGAAACCCACAAAGGGTTACTACCTACTCTTATGGGGTCTTACAAACATCATATTTACCAGCTTCTAGAATTTACTTTTCATCAGCAAAAGCATGGAATATGGCCTGGCATGATGGCACATGCCTTTAATCCTAGCATTTGGGAGGTAGAAGTGGGAGGATCACCCTAAATTCCAGGCCAGCCTGAGACTACAGAGTGAATTCCAGGCCAGCCTGGGCTAGAGCGAGACCCTACCTTGAAAGACCAAACCAAACAAAACAAAAAGTGTGAAACAGGGATCTGCGTGTTTTTTTCCTATTATCATATCTCATTAAAATGGAGTCAATGCAATTATGAAAATTAGGCTTGATTGGCTAATGTCCTCACCCATTCATCATTTGGGTGATGATCCTGAGAGAAGAGCATGGGAGATGTAACATGTGAGGATGAGCGGACAGAGAGAGGCTTGGGTTGCAAAAGTTCATGCTGAGAAAGAAATGAGCAAAACCTATGAGGCAGAATGCTGCTGGTGGGGGGTGTGATGGTTAGGTTTTGTTGTCAACTTGGATCTTTTTTATTATCTTGGGTGGGTCTCTGAGGATGTTTACAGGAAGGCAGCCTTTCAGCAAGGGGCAGGATGTAAAGAAGCTCAAAGAAGTTGGAAGTAAACATCCTTTCCTGTGTGGGCAGTGCAGGAAGGAAATTCCAGAGACTCAGGAAGCCATTAAGTCTGGGGAAGGGTTGTAAGACCCCACCCTAAGGCTATATAAAGGGGAAGAAATTCTCTCCTTGGCCCTCCTGCCTGTTTGCTGTTCTGTTTGTGGTGTTGGTGATGGGTTTCTCTCTCTGCTTGGACCTGTGAAAGAGGGCCAGCCTCTTTGCGCTGTGACAGACTTCCCCTCAATCTGTAGTTTTAATAAATACTTTCCTCCCCCAAATTGTGCCTGGTTTGAAGATTCATCCCAGCAGCGTGTGGATGACTGAGACAGGCGGGTAGGATAAATTGGCATTGTGTGTAGTGGGGCAGTGGGAAGTATGGTGGGAAAGAGAAATGGAGAATGAAGAAGTGAGAAATTTGAAACCAAAGAGAACAGGAAGCCAGAGGGAAAATGGCTGGGGTTCAGGCCACTGGGAACTTTGTTCTCTTCTCTGAGGCATGGCTTCAAAGCTGAAGATACCTGAGTGTCATTAAATGGTCAGAGTGTGGACAAAGAAATATCATTTTCTGACTGAAGAGGTTAAGAGGTGTGCCTACAAGGCCTAAGGACTGGGTTCTATTCCCCAGTACCATGTAAGCCAGATGCACATGCATCTGGAGTTTGTTTGCAGTGGCTGGAGGCCCTGGTGTGCTCATTCTCTCTGTCTCTCTCTCTCTCTCTCTCTCTCTCTCTCTCTCTCTCTCTCTCTCTCTCTTTCTTCCTCTCTCCCCCCCTCTCTCTGTATCTCTCTCTGCTTACAAACAAATAAAATATTTTTTAAAAATAAAAAGAAATATTGGTTTCTTTTAGCTGTTACCACAAAACAGCATCAGCCACACACCTCAAAAACAAAAAACAATAGAAATTTGTTTAATTAATTCCTGACAGTTCTGAAGACTGGGACCTTCAAAACCCAGAAGAGTGCAGATGGATCTGTTTGGAGGTGGCACCATTGTGTCTTAAATGACATGGTATGAGGAGCTAGCTAGCTTTGGGGTGTTTTTACAAGGGTACTGATGTCAATTGTACCCCCCACAGCGTGTTAAATGATGTCTAAACAAGAAAAACCTAAGCTGTGATAACACTAAGATAACATAACCTGGGGCTGGAGAGATGGCTTAGAGGTTAAGGTGCTTGCCTGCAGTGACAAACTTTTTGGGGTTGATTCCCCAGGACCCACATCAATCCAGATGCACATGGTGGCACATGCATCTGGAATGCATTTGTAGCAGCTGGAGGTCTTGGTGTGCTCATTCTCTCTATCTTCTCTCTCTCTGTCTCTCTCTGTTTGCAAATAAATAAATTTTTTTAAAGATAACATAACTTTTGTAGCTGATGATACTCACAGCGCTGTACAGGAGAAACAACAGAGGTCAGAAAAAGGCACCTGGATTTAACCCCCAGCTGGTCTACTTTACACCTCAGCATGATTTCATATAATTAACTAACCTTGTACACTTCCTCCCATATCTCAAAATGTTACTATGGCAAATGATTATTAAAGGTATTCACAAATTATAGGTGATCATGACCTATTCATCCCTTCATCTACTTTTTTCTTTAAAACTAAGGCTCAGTTCAATAGTTGCAATCTACACAGACAATATCCACTACATAGAGTATTACACCCATGATTCATGTATGATCCTTAATTAAAACAAAAAGAAAAGAAAGAAGAATTCAATACTTGGTTTTCACTGTTCCATCCCTGGATGTCCCCAGGTCACCCTTGGATTCAGTTATCTAACAACAGGCTTTCCTGCTCTGAGATCACTCAGTGGGAATGACAAGCCATCTAAGCCTTTTTCACATAATATGTCCACAGTTGCTCTAGACCCCAGGGGCTCATCGGGTCTCTAATAACCAAGGAGCCTGGAGACTCTATGCATCCCCAAATGGGTCAGTGACAGGCCACAGACTCACCTCAGTAACAGATGGTTTGAACAGTGGCCCCCTACCAGACACTTGGCTGAGGATGTCGTGTGTGGCTATTAGCGTCTGTTCTACTGGGGTGGAGTGTCAGCTGGGTCTGAAATAAATGGTCAGCGAGAGAGAGAGAGAGAGAGAGAGAGAGAGAGAGAGAGAGAGAGAGAGAGAGAGAGAGAGATTCTTCTCTCTGATATCACCCAGGGAGTAGACAAGCTAAAACAAAAATTTGAGAATCTTCCCTCAGGTCATGAAAAGGAAAGATCAAAGCTGAAACGTTTGGGTTAGTCCCATTCAAGAGGAAGGTCAGGATGTATCTTAATAAGAGCGAAATGAAACATGGGTGTGATGGTCAAGTTTTGTTATCAACTCGATCTGGTTAGGAATCCACAGGCATTCCTCTTAGGTGAGTCTCTGAAGTTGCTTTCAGGAAGGACTGACGGAAGGAGGAAATCCTTCCTCAAGAGTGGGTGGCCCTCTCTTCCAGAAGTAGGGCTTTATGGAAGGAAGTTTGGTGGGAGATTAGAAGGTAGACCCTCTAAACAGAGTAAGGCTGGCCCAGGATGACCTCACACACCCTTGCCGGGCTCCTTTCCTACCTCCTCTCTAGTCCGGCTTTGCCCTGGATTTTAATTCTAACCTGGCCAGAAGCCAGTGACTCTTTCCTGCTTGGCTCTGGACAAACACAGGCTCAAGGTGGTGAGTGCCCCCTTCCCTCCGATCCTGCTTAGAGGGAAGGGAAAATTACTCTATAATGGGATTATGGCTCTTACTGTTTGATTTTCCTTAAAAGTTTTTATTCCCCCCCCCTTTTTTTGGTGATTTTTTTATGAGTATATCAGACCACATGGGAATTCATTGCTTTTCTTTTTTACTTCACTCCCTGACATTTCCCCCCCATTTAAATTAATTTACATAAAGCATGTGGTATTTGTTAAGAAACCTCTCTCTCTGTATCATTAATTCTTTGGTGTACATTGGATACGAACTAGGGCAGAGCGGATTGGATCCACAGGACCCCTGTTTCAGTTCTGGGAGAATAGAATCCTTTTCTCCCCACCTGGCTGCAGGTGTGGTTATCAGGCTTTTGAGAATCTTTCCTGTTCTGGTCTTCTTCATGGGCATTGGAACCATGTCTCCTCAGACTTCCAGCCTGGACTGAAGATCAGCAACTCCCCAGGAAGCCTCCAGGCCTTCAGTGCTGGATTGGGGCTGCTGAGGCATCCAGCCACTTGGACTGAGCAGCTACAGGTTCCTTGACTCTCTGGTTTGCAGACTGCTATTGTGGGGCTGCTGTGAGCTAGTCCAATAAATCCCCTTTTCACTGCAATTCATTCTATCCATTCTGTTCCTCTAGTGAACCCTGACTGATACAGTGAGACAAGATATCACAGGTGCCTAATCATCAATGAATTTGTGACCCTGGCTACTTCGGTAAAGCAATTTAAGAAAGAAAAGACAAAACATTTCTGCACACTGCAGTCCCTTCAAACGACTTCATTCAAATGCCCTGAAGGGGATGAATACTAAACAGTAAGCAATAGAAAAATGCTTCACCCTTAGAGGCAAATAAATGGTATTTCTTCTAACAAACAAAATTAATCCATCGTATAGAATACAAAAGCTGTAGTGAGCTACAATGACTCCAAAAAGTATTTGAGGTACATATTTGAGAAAGCAGTCAAAGGGTGTCAAAGGCATCCTTCTCCAAGAAATGAGCATGCAGCTAAAGAATTATGGAAAAGCCCAGGAGGGCTCAGTTTCTTTCTGCACTTGGCATCTAAATACACGGTGACCAGCTGCTTGCCTTTTAATCACTTCTAATAAATTCTCTAATTCTTTGGAACTATCCCAGAGACATAATTTATTAAATAGTCTCACTGCTGTCCATCTATCAATCTGAACTTTTTAGTACTGCAAAACAAATCACCACAAATTGAAAGGCTTAAAATACACACACACACACACACACACACACAGTGGTTATTGATAAATATTTATAAAATTTATAATGCTTATAAAGTTTCCATAGAGAAGCAAATGACCAATGTGGCCAAGAGAATACTGATTAAATAAATAAAAAGCCAGGTGGTGGTACACGTCCTTAATCCCAGCACTTGGGAGGCTGAGGTAGGAGAATCACTATGAGTTCATGACCAGCCTAGAGCTACAGAGTGAGTTTCAGGTCAGTCTGAGGTAGAGTGAGACCCTACCTAAAAAAATTAATTTAATTTAAATGCCTAGAAATATAGTGACATAAATAATGGACAATAGTTCTTTTGAAAAAGAACTAAAGTAATATATAAGAGAAAAGATAGTCTTTTAAAAAATGGCACTGATAGACTGGGCAT
>PVHP010043129.1:0-14680 GCA_004024765.1 Zapus hudsonius
CACACACACACACACACACACCACTCACACAGCCCTGAAAAGTCACTAGAAACGGCTTCTAAATGAAAGGCTTCACTTTCTCTATTAAGGTCTATCAGTGACTGCTAGAGATCAGTCCAGGTGTGGTTATCTTCACAACCTCCCACAGAAGGCAGCATTTGGCTAGGTACATAACAAGACTTTGGTGAGGATCATGTTTGACTGAAGTTGACAGCGACCATCCTGGTAGACCAAGTTTCTGCAGTGGTTTCTTCTGAAATGAAACATTTCCTCCTGGAGGGAGGAAGTTCATAAGATTCAGGAAGCTAACCAAAACCAGGTTCAGTAAACTCAAGACTCCCAAGGGCCCTCTCTAAGGCAAGACTCTTTAGCAGAGCAGTCTGTAAGCTGTGCGGGGGAAGGGGAGGCTCCAGAGATGCAGCCTTTGTGAGTTGTCACCCACGATGAAGTCGGATGTTCAGTGATACTGCTAACTGCCTTTGAGTCACCCATGCTCTGGTTAGCAACTCACACCCATGCTCCTGTAAGTAACCCTGACCCATGCTCCTGAAAGTAATCCCCACCCATGCTCCGGTTAGCAGCCCTTCATTCATGTTCCTGTAAGCAACCCCTCACACCCACATTCCTGTAAGTAACCCTAGTAAACTCACTGATTCACAAAAAAATAGGGTGAGTGATTGCAGAAAAGAAAGATACTGGACATTGATCTCTGTTCACCAGGTGTATGTACCCATACATATGCACACCACACACATACACACACCAAAAAACATAAAGAGAAAAGTTCTGGTCCACACAAATGCAGCAAAATCATACAATGTCCCCATAACCAGTGTTGAGCAACCCATGGCCCATCTTGTTTCACTGTGCCCCTCCCCTCCCCACTGTTCTTCACCTCCCACCACCCCACCAGGGATGGGTTATTCTGAAGCCAAGCCAATGGATCAAACCACTTCATCTGTTAATACCTCTGGACATATCTCTACAAAAATAAGGATGTTTTTCAACATCAATACAAGCCAGTGCACACTTAAAGTAAGTCATTCACTATCCAGCCAGGACTGTCTCACATAAAAATATTGTTATATTTGTCATGTGCTGTTGTACTACCTTAGAAATATATTATTGAAATATTACTTTATGGTTCTGACTTATCCAGAATAAAATTTTAGAAAGGGTTTAGTAGTGGTGGTTACACTCTGCCCACTATGTGCCCAATATATTGACCATGCCATTGTACTGATGAATTTTAAAGATGAATTTTAGCTTGTGAAGGAAATATAATAGATTTTATATGTGTTTATTTTTACAAAAAAAGAGAATAAGGGACAAGGGAATGGAATAATGAATCCAGGAATACTGATTGCATGAGCCCAAAAGAAAAACGGAAGTTTCCTGACGTTCATATAGAGCAGTTATGTTCAAAACAAATCCAGCCGATCAAGACAGGGCTTGGAGACAGGCTTCATAGACACCACCAATTTCTGTGATTTGGGCTCCTCCCAGCACCTACCTCTCTCTCCCAGAAATTGACACCTGACCTAGACTGCCTAAAGAACTGAGAACACTAAACTTACAGAGCTTGGAGGAAAATTAAATATTAGCCAATAAGCTATTCTCAAGCATTTTGGTCTCAGAGCTTCCTCATACTTTGGAAAGTATTAAGAATTCTAAAGAGTTCTAAATACATGGGTGTTCATTGATCAAGCACCTGACCATTTAAAATATATACTAGCCAATTCATTTAAAGACCACAGTAGACACATTACATGTTACTACAAACAGCCTTTTTTCCAATACAGAAAATATTGGTATTATTTTACATTCTTGAAATCTGTTTCATGTCCGATTTAATAGAAGACAGGTAGATTCCTTTTTCTGCTTCTGCATTCAAGGTGTTTTGATATCATATGGCACACTGGGGGAGATCACACATACACCGAAGAGTACAGAAGGTAGAGCTGGGGAGATGGCACTTGCTATGCACTTATGAGGACCTGAGTTTGAACTCCATGGGGCTGGAGAGATAGCAGTTAAGTGAGCTTCCTAAACAAGCATGAGGGCATGAGGGGGCCTGAGACTTCCTGAGTTTCTGTAAGAAATAAGGAGACACTGTGGTCTCCAGACTTCCTAACACTCTAAAAAGCACTGAGGATCTTAAGTTTTTATCAATATAGGCTTCCCTCTATTAGCTTTTACCATGATCAAAACTAAAATGGATCATCAATTTTATTTTTTTTATTTTTTAACATTTTATTTATTCATTTTCAAGCAGAGAGATACAGAGAGAGAGAGAGAGAGAGAGAGAGAGAGAGAGAGAGAGAGAGAGTGCACCAGGGCCGCCACCTTGTGGGTCTGGCTTATGTGGGTACTGGGGAATTGAACCAGGGGCCTTAGGCACTGGAGGCAAGTGCCTTAACCGCTGAGCCATCTCTCCAGCCCAATGGATCATTAATTTAAAGATACTAATAAACACATTAAATGATAACATAAATAACCCGTTTTGATAAAAATCATTTTTCAAGGAAGGTCAAGTTGAAGGATGTCCCATATCCCCCTTGTCCTCAGTCAGCCAAGCTCTGGCTGCGGCTGCTTCCTCTCCATCTGCAGCTCCTGCCAAGCCTCTCCCACAGCCTGATGCTCATCAGGCTTCACTAATCCTTCCTGCTCCTGCTGACTGGAGGCCTCCCCTGACCTTAATGCTGTCCACACTTCAGTCAATTGTCCTCAGGAAAGGACTAGCTCACAGCTAAAATTTGCTTATGTCCTAGCCTTTGTCACATGGCTTCTGGAGATTGTAAAATGGCACAGAAAAGGGTGAAGAATAAATTGGACCTTCATCCCCTGCCCCCCCAAAAAAAACTATAAATAGATTCATTTTCCTTATGATTTCTGTTTCCTCTTTCTTTGGAACAAAAGGAAACTGAGGCAGCAGGTTTCTAAACCCAGGTTGATGGTAGCACTACCATCGCTTTCTAGGCTAGAGTCTGAGGCCTGAGTGACCAATGTGAGTTGTTTCCTCAGTGAAATCCATGAGTTGGGTCACCTGAGGGCAGGGGAAGGAGGCCCTAGGGCTGGAAAAGTGAGTCACCTGAGCCGCACTTTGGCAGACTTAAAGAATCCAGAAGGGCCCATCACACTTCTGCTGGTAGTCCACCCACCTCCCAACTTTCTGTCTCCTTGAACATCACCCCATCCAAGGTCTTAACCAACCTGTCTCCCTCGGGTCAGGACTAGCTTATGGCTGAGGCCCTGGAGCTCTGCTTCTGCAACACACACCTAAGGGATCCATCCCCACCCTAGGCAAACAACAGGTGGATTTGTCTGTAGGGAGCTCGAAGCAGCTGGAAGAGCTAGCCACACCCCAAGAACTCCGAGGTGCTCAGATTCATTCAGTCCTCTGCCGGGTGATTACACTGCACGCCTGACTACAGACTGGAGAAGGAACCTGCTGGTGTTAAAGAAAACACCCCTGGGGCTCTGGGGTGCAGCTCCATCCAGAGCCTTGACCAGGCTCTCAGGGAGGCTGAGGGCGGAGGAGGATGTGGGGAGGAAGGAGGATCCTCCGTGAGTGGAGGAAACACGAGGACAAAAAGGAAGAGAAAGCTAACCAGGTTGTAAACTCAGCGAGGCTGAAAAATACCGCCCTGGCGCCCTAAGGGTCAGGGTCCAGTGGATGCTCGGAAGGAAGGTGCCAGCGCAGGGACCCTTTGAAGTCCCAAAGGAGCCGCACCTTTCCTGACAGCAAAGCACAGCTGTGAGCTGTTCTTTCCAGGGGCTGGGGTGGGGGGTAAATCTAGGATTTAGGATTTAAGTGTGCTTCCCCTTTATTGTTTGATTAGATTTTAGAAGAGTTTAAATTCTCTCCTTGAATACATTAAGCACCTACAGTATACTAAACTCTATGGTTAGTGCTGGGGACACACACAAAAAAGGAAGACCCTTTAAGGACCCCTTAGCCCTATAGGGTGACAATAGAGAAGGCTCTACGGCTGGGAGGGGGGATGGGTGGTATAGGAAGGAAGGAACTGAGTGTGGGGATAAGGAACGAACGGGAAACCCTCCTCTGAACAGGATTTAGATCAAATAGGAATTAGACCAAATAGGAAATTATCCTGTAGAATGAGCGTGGGGTGAATAGAAGCTGGGGATACACAGTAGGTATAGATGGGGTGTACAAAGAGATGTTTCTGTCATTCATGTGACATAAGAAATTAGTTCTCTATCTTTCTTGACTCTAAGGTATCCTTAAATTAAAAAAAAAACAGAGACACCAATGTAGCAATTATTATCGAGTTAGTGGATTATGAAACACACTTCAAGGGGAAAATGATACCCTCACGCCCCAAAGGTAAATGTTACCACTAACTAAGGTGAACTGTGTTCTTGGAACCGGAGCTTAGAACATTTTATCCCGTGTTGATTCTGGTTTTGGCCTCGCAGAGTCTCATTCATTCTTACTTCCGACCTGCGCTCCTGGCTATCATTGTGTTTTTGACAGAACTTGACTAGCAAGAGCCAGGAAGTTTAAAAAATAAAGCAAAATAAAAATAAGATCTTGTGACATCGGTGATGATGAAATGAAATTATTTTAATATTTCTATTAAACAAGTTTAACTGTAAAAAAAAAAAAAAGATCAACTCAATACAAAGAAAATGACTCATGAATGTCCAGACATGCCTCTCAGGAAGCAAACAGCCAACATTACAATCTTAGAATAATACTTATTCATGTGTATTCCCCACAAATTTAGGTTTCATGGATTTTTTTAAATGGGCATATATGCATAATAGTATTAAAGTATTTGATATAATAACTAACATTTTTCTACAAAATTCATCCTGTAACATACAGCTAGAATCTAGCAATTAAATGGACCCAATCTCCACTCATTCTCTTGATCAAAAGTCATATTTGGGGCTGGAGAAACGGCTTAGCAGTAAAAGGTGCTTGTTTGCAAAGCTTGACATCCCTAAGTTCAATTCCCCAGTCCCCACATAAAACTAGATGCACAAAGTGGCACATGCATCGAGTCCGTTGCAATGGCAAGAGGTCCTGTTGTGCCCATTCTCTCTCCCTTTCTCTCCCTCTCTGTATTTGCAAATAAATAAAAAACATTAGAGTCATATTCCATGCTCACACAGAGGTAAGTGGATCACCATGAGTTTGAGACCAGCTGGGGCTACAGAGTAAATTCCATGTCAGTTTGGGCTACAGTGAGACCCTACCTCAATAAAAGAGTCATATTCCCCGTTGAGTACACAATAATCTTAAAATTCCCTAAGAATACAATCAAGAGTTCAACTGGGCTCCATCCTCCACCTCCAGGCAATCCTTCTCTCTCTCTCTCTCTCTCTCTCTCTCTCTCTCTCTCTCTCTCTCTCTCTCTCTCTCTCTCTCTCTTTCTCTCTTTCTCATATTTCTCTGAAGAAACTGTTCTATGACCCAAAACATGCCATCCCATACCCTATTACCTTTCCCAAGGATATTCTCACTTAATGCCTGCATTCTAAGCTGTTCAGATATATTTCTTCTCTGCAGGCTCCCAGAAGAAATTTTCGTTCTCATTTAATATCAATACCAACAGTGCTTTCTTTTTCAGAAATGCAAGTTTATTGATGCTACTTAGGAAATGTCAGTAGTTACAATGGATTAGTGTTGTGTGCTGAAGATAATGCTAAGGCTATTTAGACTGAGTCATAGCTACTTATTTACATTCTATCCTTTAAAGGGTGTTATGGGATTTAGATTATCTTTATAATGATTCACACAATATAAAGAAATCAAGTGCCCAGTGTTTAAGAAATAACCATTGTACTTGAGGTAGCAAGGCATTTTAATCTGTGATGAGAGTTGATTTTATATGTAGCTTCACATATCTTATTGAACCGGGTTTTCCATGGGTACATTCATTTGATTACATTGTTTAGTTGTGGGGAATTTGCACCTGTTGTACATGAAGCAGTGAGTTCCTTTCTAAAGGTTGAACAAAGGCTCATTCATTCATTCTTTTTACAAGCTTTCACTAAACACCTTCTATGGGGCAGGCACTGGGCAGGGTGCTGGATGTATGCAGATGAAAGGTGGTTCTCTCTCAGCATGAGCTGGAGAGACAGAACTAAGGCTTTGTGACAGAGGTATCCCCAAGGGACCCTGTGAATTATCTATTGCTACAATCATACTGAGTGAATCAACCAGTAACCTCAGTGGTGTACAATAATAACTGATATTTCTCATGCATCTGGAGTCCCATCTCTGCAGCTCTGCTGATTTGTAGTGGGCTTGGTGAAGCATCAGGGGCTTAGCTGGTGACTTACAGTGGCCTCAGTTTGGGTCTCTTTCACATGCATCTTATTCCATGTTCTCATGGGGCAGCTTACACACAAGGACAAGAGAATGAAGTTATATTGGTAATTTTAAACCCTGTGCTTAAATTTAGCCCAATAGCCAAAGCAACCTGAGTAGCCAAGACCAGGCTCACAGACACCTAGCACCTAGCATAGAACCAAAAATGGGTGAATTGGGCTCATTGCTGCAACCTACCACAGGCTCTGAACCCACAGAGCAGGTATACCTGACAACTTAGGAAGATAAGAGAAGGCTTTCCAGAAAAGGTGATGCTGACTTGGACTGGATCTTAAAAGAGAATACGGAAGTTGTGAGGCCATAAAGAAGGTGCTTTACGCAGAGTACCACATGAGTCAGGAAGAACTCTGGAGAATGTAAGTTCTCCTGCATTTGTCTCATACTATGAATAGGCCCTTACCTACTAGCCCCGCCCTCATTTCTCTCTGGAATGAGGCATAGTATCAGCCCTGTCTTTATGACCGCATGACTCTGTGCCATACGGGTCAGGACTCAGCAACTTCTGGTAAGTCCCTGATAAATTGCTCTGCCCTTCAACGTTTTGCCTCCACCATCACTTTCCTACCCTCCCTCACTACTGTTCCAACTCCTTCAGCCAAACAGATTCCAGATGCTTTGCATCATTAGGAGAAATAGTAACACTCTGAAGGATGCAGAGTGCCATTTTCCAAAGTCTCAGCAACACTTCTCCCCTGCCTTTCAAATATCCATTGCCAAGAGTAAAAAGCGAGTACACTGAACTCTTGGTAGGCATTCTGTACCATCTTTCCCCCAGCAGTCACGGTTGGTCCACCACTGTCTGCCTTGAGACCATGATTTCCTGTTAGCATTAGTCTCTTCTTCCTGGTTAATGCTGACCATACAGGAAGCCCAGGTCCTTGGGTCTCTTCTACCCTGGCATCTTATTTCAAATGGCTCTAAGAGTCCCATTTCCTAACTCCACTCTCTCCATCCCTTGAAACCCAAAAGTCTCTGAATTCTTCCTTCAGCTCACTCTAAAGGAAATGTGGGTCTCATTTAAGGGCACCACTTCCTCCACCGCCCTCTCAAGTGATGGCTAGGGTTCCCACCCACAGTGGAAAAGGCTCTGCTTTGTTCTTCCTGACTACTTCCAGACCTTGCCTAAAACTGCCTCACTTTGACTTTGATGTTACCAGACTGTTCTACCCTGGTTGAAGTCCTCTGGCCATTGTCACAGGCCTCTGCTGTGATCGCTATGTCCTTATAGATTGTCCCTCCAAAGCTACCATGTCACAGACCCTTGACAACCTTGCTGCCTAAAAGCTTCTCCTCCACCTTAGCTCAGCTGCACCTTTGTGTCTGTGTCCCCCTCCGATCTAGCTTAGATCCCATAGTCCTTTTTCGAAATCCCTCCTATGGAGGTTCTCTTTGGTTCCCTCATTCCTCCATCATCTCACTGTACTTTTCTGAAAAGTACATGCCTTCCTTAAATCTGACTCTGCTCAAGACTCCCAGCCTGCGGTGACGCTCACTTTCAGACCATTCATACTGAGGAGTCTCAGTGTCACTCGTCAGTCTTACATGGCTCTAGCACACCTCTTAGCCCGTTTTTACAGATGCCTGTTCCTTATCTTCTCTTTTTGTTTCTGAGAAAGGATCTGTGTAGCCCAGGCTGACCTCCAGCTAACTATATTATTAACTCCTGATCCTACCACCTCCAGCCCCTGAGGGCTAGCATTACAAGTATGTGCCACAACACCTTCACTCTGCTTTCTTCTCTTTCTTTTCTTCTTCTCTTTTTAAGCTTCCCAAACTTGTTCCCCATCCTCAGATCCATCAGAAAGCCTTTTCTCCTAGTTCACTGAGAATTTCCATAAACTCCATCACAGAATCTGTGTACCTGCAGCTCTGCTAATGCACACTGTCTTCCCTCTAGGTGGTTAGTACAAACTGTATGTGCTTATCTTGGACCAGTTCACCTCCACTAATATGCCTGATTCCATTACTCCATCCGTTCATTCTCTTATCTCTTCCTTGAATTTTCTGGATCATGTTCACCTGTTATGTCCTCATCTTTAAAAACAAATCTCTTGACCTTGTTTTCCCTTTCGATCACTGCTCCATTTCTCCAACCCTCTAGACTATGACAGCTGGCTGTCCTTCTATCTCCAGCTCCTCGGTCAGGTTTTCCCACTCATGACCCCACAGAATTGTCTTCTTGTCAAGGTCATTGATAACATTGTGCTTCAATAGACAATATACAGTCTCCACCTTTTGGGGGATGGTGAGACAGAATCTCACTATGTATCCCAAGCTGTCCTCCAAAATCTCCATCCTCTGTCATGTCTGTCAAATGCCAGAAAGTGCTATGCAGCTTGCTAGAGGAGAAAAGTCAACATTAGTCCCAACCAGCAGTAGATCCTACAAGATATACAACTGGCCATCCTGGAAAGATGTGTGCCCACTAGTGCAGTAGTGGGGTGTTGGTTATGGAGAAATCATCTGCTCTCAGATTGGATTTGAAGCCTGCTCCATAGGAAGGAATGTGTGCCTGCTACTAAAAACCTAGTTAAAAACCATGACTGGGAGAGTCATAAGCCCTTGGATGGAAGGAAGCTATTACTATGGTTTGACTAAATGAATATATTATGCCCACCAAACTGCCCCCTAAATATTTATGTATATGCCCATATATTAATGCTGCTCTCATTTTTTGTCAGGAAAGTTTCTCTTTTCAAATGGTAATAACTGATAGAGAGACTCAAAACATGTGAAAGTGTTGAGAAAAAGTGACAGTTGAGTGTTCAGAACTAAGTGAGATATTTCTAGACACCCTCTGAGGCTTGGGATGATTGCAAAAGGGGCAGAGAAAAAAACATGAAGCAGCTGTTGATATGTGCACAAGAAAAACCTGCATCAACGTGTTGTTATGAATTATGGAGGAGGGCAAGAAAAACAGCATTGAAATAGTCTAAGAGGAATAAGTTATAAAGAAGAGGGGGTTCCGTGGGGGAGGAGATGAGAAAGGGACAAAGGAGAGTAATGGGAGGAGATTAGGATACAATGTATATATTGTAAAAAAAATAAAAAGAAAGAAAGAAAGAGATAAGGACAAAGACTTCAAGTAGATATAGAGTGAATTATTGCTATATCATAAAGATTGTCTGTCATCTATTTAGGGAGCAAATAAAATGAATTTAGTGGGCTTAAAATTATAAAATAATAAAGTAAATCCTAACAATTAAAAAATCCCTATCATCCTGCCTCTTAACTTCCCAAATGTTAGGATTAAAGGTGTGTGCCACCACACCTAACCCTGTGGACAGTTTGGGATACAGTTGATTACTCCTTTATTCTTGAAATGATTTATTTCCCTGACTGCCAAGATATCACACTACACTGCCCTCATTTGCTCAGCCATGTTGGTAATGCCTTCTCAGTTTCTTTTGTCCTTTTTCCTCTTTCTTACTTTTCTAGAGTTCTTTCAACCAGCCTCATGCTTCAACACTCCGTCTCTATCTTCTTGCCACACCTGAGACCTTTGCTTCTGGCAAAACCACCCAACTGATCTCCCAGCCTCTACCCCTGACCCTCTCACAATCACTTTTCTCCAAAGTATCCAGAATGATCCTTTAAAACTCATTCCTAAATCCTATCTTTAAACAGCCTCTCATTTCACCTTTAAGAGGGGACGAAACTCCCACTAATAATAATTAATGCATTTCTGTACTTTGTAAAATGTGTGTCCCATTGACACCTTTCAGTGTAGCCAGCACTACTTGATCACACTGCTTTCCTGTCATCCCTGACTGAGTGCATCTGCACTCATTCTCGTTATCCAGAATCGTCTTTCTTCAGCTGTTTCTTGAAGTCCTTGCTTTATCTTCATCCTTCTCCTATATAATACAAGAGAGCACAATCCCATCGCAGTCCCGATCTATCTCTCCTTCTCTTGGAGTACTCAATACCATTTAGTACAATCAGCTACGTTCCACAGTTTATGCAAGCTCTACAAAGGCAAATAATTTCATCTGTTTTGTTCACTGATGTTTTTGGGTGTCCAAAGCAGAACTCGGAATGCAATAGGCACTCCACAAATATTTTTGGAATTTATACTATGATAGAGATTATGACGGAGAGTAGAGACACCACCTCTTACAAGGCGCTTAAACAGACCAAAGAGTCTGAGTCTCATCCATAAAGCTCTAATGCAACATTTGCAACAAGAAAGTGATAGGGATTGGATCCAATGATCGCTCAAGCTGCTAGGTGAAGATTAGAAGAAGGGATGGGACTGGAGATGGGGGATAGTTGAGGAGTTGTTGACAGAAATTCAAGTAAGAAAAAGTGGAAGCCTGAGTAGAGACAATGGCTACTGCCATAAAGGGAAAGGGGAGAGATTTGAGAGGTATTTAAGGTTAGAACACACAGATCTTAGTGAGCAATACAACACCTGGGGTTACAGCACACCAGATGACACACTGATGTCTCCAGATCTCACCCTTAGAAAGTCCTAGAATAGGCAATCATGGGCCATCAGAAGTGGTCTCTGGTGATTTTTTTTTGAAGTCCAGGGGGTAAATTCCAGAAGTTGATTTTGTCTCAAGCGCCTTATCCATCAAGAAGCAGAAGAATTTCTGGGCTTTCCTAGGAACTCCTGGCTCTTTGTGATCACATTTTTATCCTCTGTTCCCTGATACAGGGGTGTTAAGAAAGCAACAACCAGTGAGAAACATAAAACTGCATTCTCCTTTTCCTTAATCCTGATTTACTTTAATCCAACCTGTTCTCCCACCGTGGAAATAAATACTTTGAACATAGAGATTAGGGCCATCTGAGGGCCATGGGATCCCTGCACAGGTGTCCACCCTCAGCTCCCAGCTCACAACTAGTGGCTTTTGTTCAAAGCAATTGTCCATTTGATAATGAGACTTCTAGCAAACAGATTCCCTTTCTGGTCTGTAGATACTTCTTCAGGAAGTGCTGGCTCCCTATAACACTAAGATTCAACATACAGAAGCTCAACCAAACCCAAAAGAACAAGTCACCTAGAGTCTCTTCCCTAAGCACAGCCAGTAAGTCGATGCTCTGGGCAAGCCGAACAACACCAGGCTTGGTAGGTAATGCAAGTTTGGTGACCAATGCAGGGAGTGTCGAGTGCCTCAGCAATCTCAGGCATGTATCCACTCTGTAGGCTGATGATTGCTAGAGCTTTCACATGGAAAAAAATCTCCAGGAATGTCACATCATTCTTTCACTGTGTCATTTACTTTCTCTTTGCTGGAACAAAATACACTGACTAGAAGCATTTTAGGGAAGGAAAAGGTTTATTTTCAGCTCACAGTTTGGAGGGGGAGCCCATCATGGCAGGGAAAGCATGGCAGAATCAGGAAGCCAGTTCACACAATCACATCAGCAAGGAAGAAGTAGAGATCAACGAATGCTAACTTTATCCTCTTTATACGGTCTAAGGCTCCCAGCTCATGGAACAACCCTTCCCACCTTAATCTAATCTGGAAAATCCTTTACATGCCAAGAGTTTGTTTCCATGGAGATTCTAAATCCCATCACATTGACAACCAGAGATGAACCATCACAGTGTCACTGTGGGCAGGAATTACATGTAGTTGAGTCATACAGAAACTGTCATCTCAGGAACCAAGGAGTGACTGGATAAAGTCAGCAGAAGTAGGGTAACTAACAGGTTGCTCTGAGACTGACCCTGGTGATCAGTCCAGAACCTGGATGACTCCGTCTCTTCTCTATCAAGTAGAACTTGGAGCCATGGGAATGATGGTTCCAGGAAGACAACTTTCTTGAAGTCATGCCTTTAGAAGAACCTGAAGTACAGCCTTTTGTATGGATGTTTTTCACTTTTTCTTTTCTTCCTCCTCCTCTTCTTTCCCCTTTATTTAGTCTTGCTATGGCACCCAGGCTAGTCTCAAACTCCAAATCCTCCTGTCTCAGTTCCCAAGTGCTGTGATTATAGTTATATAATACCATGCTAAGCTTGTAGGAATCCCTACCTTGAGAATTTTTTAAATCGGATACAATTTTGTATTTTATTTGAGCATGTGCACATTTTTCCAGAGAAAAGGCCTATATTTTTCATCAGACTTTTTTCAGGCTCAAAAAGAGAGTGATTGGACAACTTTAAAGCTGTGTCCAATAGGCACAGCACAAGAGGCACATTTCAGGTGTCCAGCAGCCCATATGGTAGTTCTACTGTATTAAACTGCACAGGTATATAGCATTTCCACCACAGAGACTTCCTTCCATTGGATCGTGCTACCTTACAGAAATGGCATTCCCCCCCTGTGGACTTAACACGAGAAGTCCTAAATAGAGTTATCAGCACTCAAATGTCTTCCCAGAGCCCAGTATCTAAGCATGCTGCCCTCCACCCCTCACCGTCTGCCATTTACTAGTGGACTAATGATGCTCTCTTTTTACTGCCTGAAATTCTACCAGTACAAATTCCTTCCAAGGAATGAGTGGCGGGTGAGCTGAATTACTTAGAGGTTATGGTGTATTTTAGTGACCCTCATCTGTTTGAGAAGGCTTGAAGAAAACAGGGAGACAACATTAGAAAAAGCTTCTCTAAGTCTCTGTTTTGTGATCTGGAAACGACATAATTTACCCTCTAAAGCAAAGGCTGAACAGACACCCTAAGTACCATCCACAGGACCGGCTTGTCCCATGTTCTGAATGAGCAGTACCTACAGTTGCTTTTGTTCACGTTCATATGCTACATAATCCCTTACTAGGAGTGATTTCTCTTCTCTGGATACCTTGAGTTTCCAATAATGTAAATACCTATTTATTTTATAAAATATATTTTCATTTTTAATTAACATAGATAACTGTTCATATTTATTGGGCACTATGTGGCATTTCTATGCTTGGATACAATGTGTGATGATGAAATCAGGCAATTGATATATCAGTCACCTGAGAAAAGTATCATTTCTTTTTGATTGGAACATTAAAGATCCTCTCTATTAGCTATTTTGAAAGATTCAGTTACTAGTTGTCAACCACAGTTATCCTACACAAGGTTGGAGAGACGGCTCAGCAGTTAAGTGTGCCCATATAAACAGCTAAGCAAGGTCACTTGCAACTGCAACCCCAGTCCCACAAAGCAGAGCAGAGACCAGGTAATTTCCTGGGCTCCAGAAAAACAGCAAGCTTCAGTCCCAGTAAAAGACTGCAACTCAAATAAGAACCATCAGAAGATCAATGCAGTGGGACACCCAACATTCTGTTTGGGCCACCAATGGTGAACCCCCCACATCTCGATACCCCCACAGGCCAGAGTATAGGGCATTGCAAGGGCACACAGACACATACATATGCCACACCCCACACCCCACACATATACATGCATGCAAGCAAAATAAAAGTTATCCTACCCAACTGTGCTATAGTACACTAGAAATTACTCCTCCTGTCCAACTTACCTGCTGCCCACTAGCCACCCTCTCTCCATCTCTCCTTCCCTACACACTTCTCAGGTGCTGAAAACCACAGTCCTATCTACTACTTCTTTGGGGTCAACAATTTCGCTTTCACATATAAGTGACAACCTCCAGTTGAATTTTTTTCAAATATTTTATTATTTATTTATTTATTTGTAAGGAGAGACAGAGAGGGAGAGAGAGAGAGAGTATGAGCACACCAGGGCCTCTTGATGCCACACACAAACTCCAGATGCATGACCCACTTTGTGCATATGGCTTTCCATAGATACTGTGGAACTGAACCTGGACCAGCAGGCTTTGCAAGCAAGCACTTTAAATGCTGAGCCATTTCCCCAGCCCTCCAGTTGAATTTTTTTTGTTCTAGTTTTTCTGTTTTTAAATAATAGTTTATTTATTTCCAAAGAGATAGAGGGGGATGGAAGGAGAGAGAGAGAGAGAGAGAGAGAGAGAGAGAGAGAGAGAGAGAGAGAGAGAGAGAGAGAGAATGGGCACTCCAGGGCTTCTAGCCACTGCAAACAAACTCCAAATGCAGATGCCATTTTATACATCTGGCTTTATGTGGGTACTGGGGAATTGAACCCAGTTCCTTAGGCTTTGTAGGCAAGTGCCTTAACTTCTGATCCATCTCTCCAGCCCCCCCCCCAGCTTAATGGATGCTTCCAGCTCAGCCTTTCCACAATTTCCTACTAATGAATATTTATTTCATTTTTATAAAATAATTTTATTGAGAATTTTCATAAATGTATATTTTGATCATTACCTCACTATTTTCTTTTATCCCCTGTCCTCCAAACTCTTCTACAAACTCTTCTTTTCAAAATAGTTCTTCTGGTTTGAGGTCTTTGTCTTTTTTTTTTTTTTTTTTTTTTTT
>PVHP010043130.1:0-14715 GCA_004024765.1 Zapus hudsonius
ATGGAGTCTCCCCTCGAGTCCGTAAGCCAAATAAACCCATTCCTCCACAAGCCGCTTTTGCTTGGGTTCTTCTGCGCAGCAACTAGAATGATGACTGCAACACTACCCAAGACAAGCAAACTAAGAATTAGGGTGTGTGTAGTGTTACCTGAGAAGAAATAAGAATGCTAAGTAAGAGTTACTGGCAGCATAGTCCAAAAACCACTCCAAAAAACAGTAACTAAATGAACCAACAAGCCCTCTCCTAAAAACTGGCTGCAATGCCCCAGCCCATTTCCAGCAGGCTGCTCACATCCTAAGCAACTGACCCTTTCTCACAAGGATCTGTATAAAACCCATCACAGTCTTCAAAGCAGTCTTTCACACTTTCCCAGTTCTAAATGCTAATGACCTGCCTCACCTGGTCTTGGTCCTCTAGGAGGGAAGCCTGGTCGTTCTCTAGGCCGCTGTTCACGCACTCGTGGTGGCTGAGACTGAACTTCTGGTTTAGCTTCCACCCTTGGCTAAAATAGAATGGAAAAAACACACATTATAAAGAAATGCATTCTACAGGAGAAAAACCAGCCAAAGCAATTACCAAGTCACTCACTAGCAGGGATGATGTTCCTTTTAAGTTTAAGTTTTAAACATAATGTCCTATGTATGTAAAAAATATTTTTAAGATATTCTGTACCAATCTAGGACTGTAGGGTAGTTTTATTTTCCCAAAGTTGTGCAACTCACAATAAGCTGCTTTTTATAATCATTTTTGAAAAAAGTTGTATCTGCAATGACCAGCATAGTTATTGCTACAAGACTCACAAAAGTGCAAGATGAGCTACTCCATATAAACAAACAAAATTAAAAGCTCTATCTCAGAAAGACAAAGATGCATCATTCTTAATATCGAGTTTACTGCTGCTCTTCAGATACTTGAATGCTTAGTTACATCTTCCAACCCATTCCATAAGCTGGAATTATTTTAATAGTTCAAATACACAATTTTGAATACTCTTCCACTAGGTTTAAATGCACATTAAAATCTTAAACAATAATAGTCAGGCATGGTGGCACTTGGAAGACCAATGTCCAAAGATATGAGTTCAAAGTTGTCTCAAAAACCAAACAAATGATAGGGACTTCCACATGGCATCTCAAGGAGTCATATCTCTGACAATTCATACTATGTTTCTTTAGAGAGAAAGAGCTTTTTATTCATTTAGAGTATTAACTTCCAACAATTTTCTGTAACTGTGTGGGAGAGTCATGGAACTGTTCATCTTTCCAAAGTTTCTGCTGACTGCTGACTTAAAAACACATGAAGTACTTTTAGAACAAGCCTCATGCACATATGCCGTGAATCTTCCTTAATACATAGACAGCATTTTCAGAATTCTCAACTTCTCCAGGCTTTCTCCTGCCCAAGTAATTATGAGCCAAAGAAAGACTAAAATAAATAAATCTTCAAAGAATTGAAAACAGCAGCAGGATATTTAAGGGAATCTCATTTCTAAGGGACCTATGTACCAAGGACCATAATTTGTAAGGCTAAATCTGAATTTAAAAATTATGCTGCCGGGCTGGAGAGATGGCTCAGAGGTTAAGGCACTTGCCTCTAGTGCCTAAGGACCCAGGTTCAATTCTCCAGGGTCCACAGAGGCCAGATGCACAGGCTGGCACATGTTTCTGGAGATCATTTGCAGTAGCTGGAGGCCCTGGCACGCCTATACTCTCTCTCTCCTCTCTCTCTCTGCTTGCAAATAAATAAAATAAAATTTTTAAAAAATGCTGCTGGGCGTGGTGGAGCACGCCTTTAATCACAGCACTTGGGAGGCAGAGGTAGGAGGATTGCCTTGAGTTCAAGGCCACCCTGAGATGACATAGCGAATTCCAGGTCAGCCTGGACTAGAGCGAGACCCTACCTCGAAAAAAAAAAAAATGCTTCTTTCAGAAATGACCACTATTACCAATTATTACAGCAACTATAAACCAAAGGTAGATTAACTGCTACACTGGGAGTCTGTCACAGACCTCAACCATCTCCAAACCAAGTCCTCAGGTTGCAAGAGTCTTATGTCCTACAAAATGAAGCTGTGTCACATGGCCTAGAATTCTGCTACTTTAAAAACAAATTTTAATTATCTCATTTTTTTTGTTATTTATTCCTGTACAAACCATATACACTAATTCTTTGTGTGTGTGTGTGTGTGTGTGTGTGTGTGTGTGTGTGTGTGTGTGTGTGTGTATAGGGGTGGGTAAGGTGAAAGGGTCCCTTTTGAGATAGGGTTTCACTCTGTAGCCCAGGATGGTCTCAACCTTGTGATCCTCCTACCTCAAACTTCCTGGGGGCACAGTGCTGTGAGCCATAGATCTTCAGCAACTATGGGCTCATTTAAAATTAAATTAGATTTCCAGTTCTCTGACTCAACACATGTAGGAGACTCTGCTATACCTGGCAAGGAGACTAATGATGTTTACCTAACTAGCCCAAACTGTGATGGCTAAAAAAAGGCATTTATTTGGAAATTTCAATTAAGAGAGTCTAAAAGAAGATGTTGCTTAAGTTTGGATACAAAACAATTGATGAGTAGCTTATTGTAAATTAATAAAAATAGGAAATATACCCTGCATTTAAAAATTACAAAAACACCTGATATCCAATCCAAACTCTTATCCAAGAGTTTGAAGCCCTGACCTCGACAAACTTAAATTCTTTCAAAACAGATTACCACAATAAAATTTCAAAGCAATTTAACATCAAGTGGATTTTAAAAATTTCCAACATCTTAAGAGTAAATCCTAACCCTGAGCTAGCAACCCAACCCAACTCTGTAGGTGCAGGAGACCTCAGAGCAGACAGCGAAGGTTCCTTCCAGTAGCATGAATGTCAAGCCAGCTGGGCACATCCAGTGTTCAGGCCCAATAATTAAAAGCAGCTATTTCAAACCTAAAATGACTGATATCCTATTATTCCAAAGACTTTACGAATAAACTTTATGTAACCAGCAAGTCTGACCTCCCGGCAATCCCACAAGTGACTGTCAAGCAGAACATGACAGAAAAGTGGAAGCATCAATGAAAGCAGGCAGAACCCCAAGTGTGAGTATAAGCTACCTGTTTCCAACAAAGCTATCTTAACAAGAAATTAACTTACCTACTTCTTTCTAATTTAATCTGTTAAAAATATAAGGAAATAAAAGCTAACAAAATAAAGTTGAAAGGTTATTCTACACACAACATAAAGGAACCAGAAAATGACTAAGTTTAGGCAGCAAATACAATCCAGTTTCCTTGAATTTGAAAAATAAAATAAAACATTACTCAAAACTTAAGAGGCTTGGCGTGGTCTCTGACCCCTTTAGTCCTAGCACTCGGGAGGCTAAGGATTATGAGTTCAAGGCCAGCCTGAGACTGTACAGAGTGCCTTCCAGGTCAGCCTAGGCTAGAGTGGAACCCTACCTCAAAGAGAACTCTCCCTGCCCAATCTTCAAATATATGAAGTTATTTTCCTAAGCAAGAAGCTAGAACCTAATGCAGTTCAGGTGTGCCTTAAGTAGTCTTTGCTATAACAAATACATTACCCTCCAGCAAGGAATAAAGCAAAGAGTATGCCTGCATGAGCCATGCAACAAGTTCTGTATCCAACCTCATCAACTCAAAGCCAGTCCTGTATTTTAGCTGTCCAAGGATGAGTTACTCTAGGGCCAGATTTTCCTATCTCTAAAATGGAGAGGAATGTTAATAGTACCCACTCCTGCATAAGGCAATTTTAAAGATTTAACGAGAATGAACAGAACATGTTTAACATATGAAACGGCAAATGAGTAAAAAATGAGACGTATAAATACTAGCTATTTGATTCTAACTATTTAAAATGTCACTAATCTTGGAAAAGCTACCAGTCAGGTCTCTGGCAGGTGAACCACAGGAGGCATCATCGCCTGGTTATAATGTGCTGGAACTCCGCAGAGGATCTATGAGAGCCACTAGCTCCTGCTGAAGCCTCTTAGGGCTTAAAGCATCGCAAAAGATGTACAGACTCACCATTTCAAATGTCAACTTTCTAATAAATGGAGGCCAACTCAAAATGTAGGAAAGAATTGGATAGCTTTTTAGTATGCCAATAAACTAATTAATCAGCACGGTAAATACTGTTTTGTTTTCACATGTCTGAAAAGCTCTGAAATGGGTAAGATGACACACAGACAAAAGCAGGAAGCTGGAATGATCACTGGTGAACACTACAGTCATAAGTTGGTACAGGCTTCATTACATGATGTGAACAACTTACAGAATGAAAGCTTAGGCAGTGCATATGTAGATATATACATGGATGGATTTGTTTACATTTTCTATTTTTGTATAACAAAGATTCTTTAAAATGTCATACTATTTTGTGCCTTTGCAAATTTCTTACCTAAAATATTTTTGCTAAGATGTATAATTTTTGAAAGAAACATCTTTAAGAAGCCTTTTAAATGACAGTATTATATAGTGTTAAAACCAACTTAATCTGTAATTCACACACCCAAACCTGAAATGCCACCTCTGCAGATAATTAATAGAGATTTGGCATTTAAAGTGGGTGCATTGACATTTAGCATATTTTTGTATGTTTAATCCATAATTTGATTGACTCACTTAAAAATGTATAAAAAATAAGCAATTGGCAATGTAACAAGGATACAACCCAATGTGTTCACAGATTGGTTACCTGTGAGACTGGTGCTTTAACATGGGGTGGAATTCCAGAGGAGGAAACAGTACCACTAGGAGGCAGGTTTTTACTGGTCACTGAAGCCCAGGAGAAAGCCTGCAGGAAATGCAACAGACCTAGACTACTAATCACGGAAAACCACCGACATTCCTAGAGGGAAACTTGCAGGTGTATACTTCTTTTCATTGCTACCCTGTTTCTTTATAGGGCAGGACTCCTGAAAGAAAGGCACACACACACATGCCCGTCTATGTGCCAGCTTTAAAATCTCATTATGCAAATTACTGATAACTGTCTTATCTCAACTAGTAAATAAAACCACAAGCAAGTTCCCACATACGCTAAGTATACGAGCAAGTGGCAAACAAAACCACAGAAACATGCTAACATGCTACAAAAATCTGCACCTGTCAGGATTCCCCGCTTTGGGTCGGAGGGAAGATAACGTGAGTGATGGTATTAAGGGAACGGATAGGAAAGAATACAACAGTACTAGCTGGAAACCTAACAGACACAAAGTGAACAAGAGATCGCTCCTTCTTACTGCCCACACACACTTAACCTTCTATTTTACAAAAAGATACGAAGTTTTACATGATACACTATTATCCATCTTTACAAGACAGCTTAAGAGTAAGGAAACAAGATCCCATTTAAATCACAAACAGATTATCTCATACAGAGCAACTTGTGTGGGGCCATGGCAGGGTTCCTGGCCCATCAGAAGGGAAGAACAGCCTTATTTAAGGACTGAGTAATGTCAAGTAAGTTATTAAGCATTGCAGAGAAAGACTAATATAAATTTTATCCTTAGAGGTCTTTGGAGGGGGAGAAAAATAATGAAATCTCAGGAAAACAAAAACTCCAGCTTTTCACAGAGCTACGAAAGTGTAGTTTACTATATTAACTAATTTTACAGAACCAAAGTCATGCTTGACCAATGGCACCAAATATCAAAGTACAATGTGAAACATCAAAATGTCCTTGGGTCTAACCTTTGGGGGCTCTTGTGGCAAAGCAGCAGGCTCGGCCGGAGGAGGAGTGGCAGACTTCTCCTCTAGCTCCTCTAAGGATTTCTCCTCCGGTTGTGGTTTCAGTTCTTCTGCCTTTGTTTCAGACTCGGGCTCAGGCTCTGGTTCATGTGCGGATTCTTCTAAAGGCTCCTCTAGGCCATTACTACAAGAAGATAGTTAGGTCACTTCATTATGGGTAACACAAGGCGGTCAACCTAACTGGCAGAACTTGTGAGCGAACCAGGAGACATTTTGTTCATGTATATGGTATTGATGAGGAGACCCACAGCCTGCCTGCTATGCACATGGGGAGCAAACTACTCTACCACTAAAAACCCTCACCTTTGAAAACTAGAGTAACCCTGTTATTTACACAGGTGTGTGCATACCAGGGTGTCTCTTGCTCTTGCAAATAAATGCCCACCCAGTTTACATAGGTGACTGGGGAACTGAACCCAAGCCAGAAGATTTTGTAAGCAAGAAGGTTTAAACCAGTCAAAACCAAATTACCTTTACTGCTAACTATAAAACCCATTATTTTCTGAAAAAATGCTGACTGGACTAAGAGTCTCGTGTCCCAGACTGGTCTTGAACTCATACATTGAGGTAACCTTTAACTTTGGCTGCCCCCTCTCTACAGGCCTGTACCACCACGAAAGGTTTTATGGGGTGCTGGGGATTGAACCGCGAGGGGGGGTCATGCATGTTAGATAGGCATCTACAAACTGAGCTACATTCCTATCTCCTCAAATAAGATTTTATAAAAAAGGGCCTGAGGCATGGCCATACATCTACCACCCTTGGGGTGGAGGCAGAGAGGCCACAGAATCACTGGGGCTGACCAAAAACCAGCAGCTGTGTTCAGTGAGACTCCTAGCTGTGGATGAGTGATCAGAGTGCAGGCCGACACCTGCACAGAACATCCCCCCCCCTCTCTCTATATATACATACATACATACATACATATATATATATATACACACACACATACACATACATATAAAGTTCACTGTGTTATCAGAAACATTCTGTATTAACAGTAACCACTATCACTATTTTGGCAGAAATTGTATTCAATTTCTTTAATATTTTATTTATTCATTTTCAAGGAGAGAGAGAGAGAGAGAGAGAGAGAGAGAGAGAGAGAGAGAGAGAGCGAGCGAGCGCACACCAGGGCCACCACCTTGTGGGTCTGGCTTATGTAGGTCCTGGGGAATTGAACCCAGGGCCTTAGGGACGCTAGGCAAGTGCCTTAACCACTGAGCCATCTCTCCAGCCCTGTATTCAATTTTTGAGTCAGTAAAACAATTCTTTCTAGATTTCTTGATATACGTTGCAGGCACTCAAACACTGGCCTAATGGTACAGAGACTGAGAGTATAGCAGTTGTAAAGAGTACGTGCTTAAAGAGCCACAGTGAGAGAGAATATCCAAAGACATTGCCCCCCACAGGAACCACACACTAAGGGGAGGGAACCTGGCTGCCTCTTATGCTATTTATTCACGACCCCCTACCCCATGGACTGATCCAGTATGCCCACCGAGGGGGGCCCTAATAGGTTGGGAACAGGGAGGATGGAAATGGGGGTACCATCATAAGATTGGCTCATACAGTGTATTACATGCTTAGCATTCATGAAACCCCGAGTCTGATTCCTAGCAGCACCATTTTATTTCTTTTACTTTCAACAAAAACCCTAGAGCAAATGGCACGACTACTAGTCTTACGTCACAGGGTGTGCTTCATAGTAGCCGCTGCTCGTGTTCTCCTGCACAGGGTCTGGGGATGGCTGCCTCTCCTGCTCCTCTTCCACTTCATCTTCAGACTCTGACAACACAGAATTTACCACATTGATATTTTAATATTCTGGTAGTAAAAAGCTGGTAAACAGTCAAAGACGTCCAAGTGTTCTCTCAAAAAAAAAAAAAAAAAAAAAAAAAAAAAAAAAAAAAAAAAAAAAAAAACTGAAGAGAACATGCAAGAAAATTCATTATACAGCTTTAAAAAAATCAATCAGTAAGAAAAGGAAATGGTGCCAGGCGTGGTGGCGAACACCTTTAATCCCAGCACTCAGGAGGCAGAGGTAGGAGGATCGCTGTGAGTTCAAGGCTACCCTGAGATGACATAGTGAATTCCAGGTCAGCCTGGACTAGAGCGAGACCCTACCTCGAAAAACCAAAAAGAAAAAAAAAAAAGAAAAGGAAATGGTTACAGCCAAGTTTCCTTTGACTGGAGGAGACCAAGGAGAACCTTTCGATCTTTATTTGACTTTTATATAATTTCATATAATGTACATCTTTATTCTTCCTAACAAAAGCAAAAAGGGAGAAAAAAGGGAGTTTGGTTTACTTAAAATAAAGACAATTTCTAAAAGCTTCATACTTACAGAAACCCTTCCACCTGCAGGGGACTCACCTTCATCAAGTTCTGGTTCAGAGTCACCAAACACTTCATCTTCATAGCGAAACATGTCATTATGAACATAAAACTTATTTGGAACAGATCCCTACAGAAAAATAACATACAAAGATTCCATAAATGCCCACATATAATCAATACCCACAGGTAGTCCTCAGAACCCACAATTCTGAGAGGACAAAGAGAACAAATCACGTGGTACCCAGCCTTGGTTCCGATACCACAGGATCAATGAAAGCCCATGACTAGCTAGGTGCAGTGGCATCAGGAGGAAGTCAGAGAAATAAGAGGACTGATGGAGTTCAAGGCCAGCCCGAACTACAGTGAGACTGAGCCTAATTTAAAAATTAATAAAAGAATGATAAGAGCAATAGAAAATTTCCACTTTTTCAGAATGTAATCTTTTGGATATACCAATATAAAATATAACTTTTAGGAGGGGGGATGGCTCAGTAGTTAAAGGCACTTACTTGAAAGCTAGCCAGGGTTTATCCCTAATACCCACAGAAAGCCAGATGCACAAAATGGCGCATGCCTTTTTTTTTTTGGTTTTTCGAGGTAGGGTCTCGCTCTAGTCCAGGCTGACCTGGAATTCACTATGTAGTCTGACTGGCCTAGAACTCACGGTGATCCTCCTACCTCTGCCTCCCGAGTGCTGGGATTAAAGGTGTGCGTCACCACGCCTGGCTCGCATCTGGAATTTGTTTGAAGTGGCAAAACTCTTGGTAGTGCCCATACATTCTCTCCTTGCATATAAATATTTTAAAAACAAATGAAATATAACTTTTGTATTATTTCTATAATCTTTTGGGTGCTTTCTGCTTTGTTTTGTGATACCAAGGATCAAACAAGCGCTCTACTGCCTGTAATCCTAATCACCCATTTACTGACCTAACAGTAGCTAACTGTAATCCCAAATATGTAAAAATGCATGCAGATACACATTCAAAGAAATTGTATCAACAGGTCCAGTAAAATTTCTCAAAAATAACATGCAAATCTATACCTAGAAGGAACACTTCCACTATTAACAGACAAATTATATCATAAGTAAAAGCTAAATAATATGAAAACTTACTTCAGGAGCCAGAACAAAGGTCTGCATGAACTTCCTCTCCGGCTGTCCACTGTTAGACAGCAAGCCCATGACCTGGACGACCACTCCATCACTCAAGGTTGCGTGAGCATCCACGTGGCGAATTTTGGTATGACATTCACTGAAGTTCAGAGACAACACTTTGTGGTGTATATCCTTTAGCGGGGAAGAGGGGAAGGAAAGAATCTTGGAGCTACTACATTACTCGATACTGTTGGTTACTGTGCTGGATTTCCTCACAACCCTAAAATGCCTACTTCATCTTCCGTTTCATTTGATCCAGTCCAGAACGTCACTCTGACACTGTGTCACAATCTGGGCTTTACGTAGCTTCGTTTCTCGTGTGTGCAAACCGAGGGATAAATTTCTGTCATTCCGCAAGAACACACACAAGGGCGGTTTCTCATTGGCTAGACTGGCTGGCCACCAAGACTCCATGGTCAGCTTGTCTCTGCAACCCCACGGCTAGAATTAGAAGCTTCAGGCATCACACTGGGCATTTTTCTGTGGGCCCTGGGGACTGAGCTCAGATCGCCAAGCTTGAGAGGCAAGTGCATTGTCTGTGCCCAGGCTCAGGCTTTCTGTGCTGTGCAGCCATCTTCACGTGGCACTGTGCTCCTTGACCTCACAGCAGAGTCTACTCTACGACACCCTTTCTCTACTTCTAGTATTTTCAGATTGGTGAGGACAAATCTTGGAGTCCAGCCCAAGCTGGAGGACCAAATCCTCCTGAAAACCTTCTTTTCTGTCAAGTCACAAGAGCACACACCTCTGCAGTCTTGTAACACGTTTACAGAAACTCAATACTGTCCCAATTACTTCATGTATTAATACAAGAAGTCCCGCTTTCTCCTTTTTTTAAAAAATGAGATAGAAGAGAGAGATGATGGGTGCACCAGGGCTGCAAACGAACTTAAGATGCATGCACCACCTTATGCATCTGGCTTTATGTGGGTACTGGGGAACTAAACTCAGGTCCTTAGGCTTTGCAGGCAAGTGCCTTACCGCTGAGCCATCTTCTCCAGCCCACACTTTCTCCTTTTTTTTTTTTTTTGACGTAGGGTCTCGCTCTAGTCCAGGCTGACCTGGAATTCACTATGTCGTCTCAGGGTGGCCTTGAACTCATGGTGATCCTCCTACCTCTGCCTCCCGAGTGCTGGGATTAAAGGCGTGCGCCACCACGCCCAGCCCACTTTCTCCTTTTAATCCATCCCAATGTAATACCACATTTCATACAACTAAGGCACATCAAAAAAAAAAAAAAAAAAAAAAAAGGTATTGAAATGCTTGCACTACTTTTTGCATCTTGATTTACATGGGGACTAGAGAACAGAATCCAGGCCAGCAGGCTTTGCAAGCAAGCACCCTTAACTTCTAAGCCATGGCCTCAGTCCCTCTAGACACATTTTATAGTTACTAAAACTCATTCCTTCACAACAAATGACCATACCAAAGAAACGAAGACACAAAAGGAAACTATTTTTTAAATCTATGTTAACACAAGAAGACATTTAAAAATACACATATGGGGCTGGACCTACAGCTCAGCAGGTACTGTGTTTGGCTGATATGCAGGAGGCTGGGTTCATTCCCAGCATTGCACAAACTGGAAGTGGTAGCACAAGTCCGTAATTCCATCACTCGGGAGGTGGAGTTCAAGGCCAATCTGAGTTACATGAGATCCATTCTCAAAGACAAGACAAGACAAACTTACATTTTGGCCGTAAACAGCTTCCTGGGGCTTTCCACTAGCATCTACTCCACCATGAACATAGGATGAATTCCTGCCATAAAACCTGGAAAACCATTGAATAAAGATTACAAAGCAGATACTCCATTAGCTACCCTTACCTAAATGTTAACACATCTTTTTGTGTGTTTGTTTTTTGAGGTAGTCTCACTTCACTATGTAGTCTCAGGCTGGCCTCAAACTCCTGGTGATCCTCCTGCCTCTGCCTCTGGGCATGCCCCCCACATCTTATCACATCTTCTGAAGGCAGGCTAAATAGTCTAAGTGCACATGCTCTAGCAATTGATCAATTTTAACCCTGGTACTGAAACTAAGTTGTCTAGTTATATATTTCCTGTTTTTAAAAAATATTATTTTGCAAAGAGATAGAAGAGAGGAGAGTGGTGAAGAGATGGGTATACCAGGGCCTCCGCCACTGCAAATGAACTCCAGATGCAAGCACCACTTTGTGTGCATCTGGCTTTACATAAGCACTAGGGAACTGTGAGTCCTGGCCATCAGGCTTTGCAAGCAAGGGCCTTTAACTGTTGAACGATCTCTCCAGCCCTGTCAAACATCCTTTAATATTCTACTAAGAAATGTTGACTAATTCCAAAGGCTTAGATGAAAACATCTCAAGACAAATTTCAAATAACTAAAATGATTCAAATACCAAGTGAGAAATCTACAATTACTTCAGCATCTGATTTCTTAATATTTTTATGCTCCTCGTAAGTGTATGATCAATCAGAATTAACAACTTTGAAAATTAAGGTTGACCGAGATGCAGTTATTCTTTTTTTTAAGTATTTTATTTATTTATGAGAAAGAGAGAGAGAGAGAGAAGACAGGCACACCAGGGCCTCCAGCCACTGTAAATGAACTCCAGATACAAGTACCACCTTGTGCATCTAGCTTTATGTGGGCACTGGAGAATCGAACTCGGGTCTTTCTACCTTGCAGGCAAATGCCTTAACCGCTAAGCCACCTCTTCAGCCCCCGATGCAGTTACTTTCATAAAGGGATTCTCCTGACCACAGAACACACAAGCACTTCCTCAGTGCCAAGCAGTATTTTCAGTGCAGGACACAATATTGATGCCTTTCCCTCCTAACAACCCCATAAAGTAAGTGTCATTATCTAAGCAAGCACAATGAGGTTCAGCAGGTCAGAGCAACTAACTCCCTAAAGTCATGCTCCATCAGGAAAGTAGTTCAGAGGAAGACCCAGCCATTCTGGCTCCCAAGTCCAAACTTCTTAACCACTGCCCTGTATTTTCACATTTATACTATTTTCTCTCATTATTTTCCTGAAAAGCAAGTTGGCAGAGTATGTATGTGTACACAAAAAGCCTAAGAAACGATCATACCTTTGATGTAACAATTCTTCCAGGAACTTATAACTAACTGGTAAGAAACATAAAAATGATTGCTTAATAGATAATCAATATAATGTTTACATCAGTGAAAAAGTCATAACCACTTAAATTTTCATTAAGAGAAAAAGTGGTTATGCTATTAATGATATAGAAACTTCCTATTTTAAACTTTTAAAAAGAATTTTTTAAACAAAAAGTATGACAAGCGTAGTGCCTCATTTCTGTAATCTCAGAAGCTAAGGCAGGTGGGTTACTGCAAGTTTGGGGCCAGTAAGGGCTACATACTAAGTTCTAGCTCAGCCAGGACTACAGAGTAAGATCTTGTCTCATAAACAAAACAGGCAAACACTAGACATCATATTATACAAAAAATCAACTTTCAGATAAAAGCCTTGGTAATTCCACCCCCCCCCCAATGTTTTGCACACACGGTCAAAAAGAACATCTTAATTTTTTTCTTTCAAAATATTTTAATTATTTGCAAGCAAAGAGAGATGGGGGGGGTGGAGAATATGAAGGGGCATGCCAGGGCCTCTAACCACTGCAAAGGAAATCCAGATGCATGCGCCACTTCGTGCACCTGGCTTTTACGTGGGTACTAGGGAATCAAACGGGGCCATTAGGCTTTGCAGTCAAGCACCTTAATTACTGAGCCATCTCTCCGGCCCAACATCTTTACTTTGATTTTTGAGGCAGGGTCTCACTCTAGTCCAGGCTGACCTCTGCTGGGAGTGCATCACCCTGCCTGGCTTTTATTTTTATAATTAGAAACCAAAATAGCTATTCATTTTTTCTTTGGGGGGGAGGGTCATACGTACTTTATACACATCAAATTCCAATATAGCAATGGGGTCTAGTCAGAAATAAGCTTGAATATTGACTATGAATAACACCATTGAAAGAGTGATTCCTAAATGAATTATGAATCTCTTTACTAATTACCAGCCTCAGCTATCAATACGTAAAGTGAGATGATGAAAATCCCTCACGTTTAGAAGACTGCCGTCAAGTTCACAGGAAAAGATCTCAGCTGACAGTGTACAAGAACGCATCTCTGCATTACAGGAGAACACTACATACATGCTCAAGAGAGCAAGACAAACTGCACCATCAAACTTCAGAGTGGAGGATCCCCGAGGACGTGGCAGTGACCATATTCAGTGATGCTCATATAAAGACATTCATACAAGTACCTCACTTTTCTTTTACTTGCTAAAGCATTCCCAGAAAAACAAACATTATTAAGAGGCACAAATCCAGCCCTTGGGAGGCAGAGGTAGAAGGGTTGCTGTCGTTAAGGCTGGCCTGGACTTATCATCAAAACAGCAAACAGGGCTGGAGGGATGGCTTAGTGGTCAAGGCGCTCACCTGCAAAACCTAACAACCTGAGTTCGATTCCCCAGTACCCACGTAAAGCCAGATGCACAAAAGAGGCGGATGTGTCAACAGTTTGGGCTCTCTCTCTCTCTGCTTGCAAATGAATAAAAATATTTTTAAAAAACCAGCAAACAAAGCTACTGCTGATGTTTACCAAGAAATGCCGTTTCTCAGATCTGGAGAAATATAAAATTTCACAAGTGTATAATATTTCCCAACACTACAGGAACACAAGATAATTTAAGCCATTTGATCTCTAATTGTTCAAAAGCCTATTAATTGGTTAAGCCCCATGTATGTTTCTAACTTTGTACTGAGATATGAAAATTTTTACTGTCTATAGAGATAATTTCACGTTAGACAGAAAAGACGAATGTATGTGGCTGTGCCAGAAAACACTAAATAATCGGTGTAAAATTTACCTGTGTAAATACTCTGGAGCTTTATTCAGCAGAGTGTAGTATTGCCTCACAAACTCCCGCCCTACCAGCAGCGGACTGGGCTTCTCCATAACCATTTCTTTGCTGCACAATGTCAAACGCTGAGGGAGCAAACACAGGAAGAACAGCCATTACAAAGTCATCTGAGAGATGCAAATGAATAAAGAAAATTAACATCATGTATTAAAAATTTACAATAGTAACAGAATAAATTCCCAACCACCAATGTTTCCTTAATTTCCCAACCCCTCAGTACAGAAGGAAATATTATTTCCAAGAAAAATTAACAATAACTAAACATAATTATTATCCTTTATATTCATAAGCCTACAGAATAGGCTA
Source organism: Zapus hudsonius (assembly GCA_004024765.1). Taxonomy (NCBI): domain Eukaryota; kingdom Metazoa; phylum Chordata; class Mammalia; order Rodentia; family Dipodidae; genus Zapus; species Zapus hudsonius. The sequence goes on from PVHP010043130.1 coordinate 14,490, forward strand.
ATTATAATAAACATTAAGAATAGGGGGGAGCTGGAGCGATGGCTCAGCGGTTAAGGCACTTGCCTCCAGTGCCTAAGGCCCCCGGTTCAATTCCCCAGGTCCCACATAAGCCAGACCCACAAGGTGGTGGCCCTGGTGCGCTCGCTCTCTTCTCCCCCCCCTCTCTCTCTGTGCTTGAAAATGAATAAATAAAATATTTTTAAAAAAAAGAATAGGGGGAGCCCAG
>PVHP010043131.1:0-14678 GCA_004024765.1 Zapus hudsonius
GGACAGGAGAACCTGGCTGAATACTAGTCTATCCATGGTCCCCTGTCACAAGGACTGATCCAGATGGCCAATGGAGGAGGATATCCAGCTGATTGGGAATGGGGGGGGGGCATTGGCGAACTGGGGATAACAACTCATTGTTTGCCCACTTAATAATGTAACTCATTATGGACAATAAATATATATTTAAGACTTAAAAAACCTAATAACTATGCAAAATTTAAACTCACTCACTATGACTCAGGGATATTTGTGGAAGAGGGGGTGGAAAAAATGTAAGCGTCATGGGGGAGCGAATAACTAATGCATAACCTCTTATGTCATCACAGATTCAATGGCTTTATCTAAGAACCCATGATACTGAGCATATTGTTGTGTTAATGTATATAATTCTAAGCCAATAAAAATTTTAAATGAAGTTAAATATGTTTTAGTGAAGTATGTTTTACAATCCAATACAAAACAAAACAAGATTCTGTTGCTTTAAATCTATTCAGGAAGTTCTGATGTGTGTAGTTAGTCTCTCATTTCTGATCAGAGCCATTTATTTTTCAACCCACCTTCATTCCTTCTACTTGTATTGTTTTACATGATCAAGACCCCTATTCTCTTCTTCAGTTTATATTTCATCCATCAAATCCTAACGTCATGACATGTGTGGTTGTTGTAGGTTAAATTGGCTCATTACACAGTATATTAAACTTGACTGGTGTTGCTCATCTCTGTCTAGACCACTGGGCTAGAAAATGTATATTCAGAGGCTATAAGATATCCTTAAGAATGTCCTTAGGAAGATACAATGATTTGCCAATCCGTGGTAAACTTGAATGTGGCTCTACTTGGAAATTGTGTCTCTGTAGCAGTGGGCAGTTAATGAGGTCCTGCTGCAGTACAGATGGCTCTAATGCTATGACTGGACTCTCTAGAGAAGGGATGCAGAGGTACAGAACAATCCTACATGGAGAAAAGGCCATGTGAGGGCACAGAAGGAAACCACTTGAAGATGGAAGTTGAGATTATGCAGACCAAAGGGCAGCAAGGATTGACTGGACCCACAAAATACAGATTATTTCTGTCACTCCAAGAAGTCCCTCTACAATCAGTCTCTCGCCTCTCCAATTCTCCTTGTGATGTCAATAAACACTGAGCTACTTTAACCTTTTTAAAATTTCACATCAAATTACTTATAATATTGCCTAATCCTTTTAACTTTTGCAGAATAATATAGTACTTCTGTGCCTTTGATATTTGGAATTTATGACTTCTCTCCTTTTACTTCTAAATCGGAATAGAAATTTATAAATTTTATTAAACTTTCCAAGTAAATGTCTTTTAATGGCATTGATTTTCTCCATGTTTCAGTTTCATTATGTTCTGCTATTTTGTTAATTTCTCCCATATGTTCATCCGAGTGAGTGAGTTTACTCATCTCTGTGAAAAACATTCACTTGAGAATGCTTTCTTTTCTACTAAAGTGGTAATGTTATAAAATTTCCTGTATTAGATTAGATACTTACTACAGATTTGGATTTTTTAATAAATTATATCTTTATTATCCATATTTAGATACACCGAATGAGCAAATAATGTGATGATGTCCCCAATTCCCTGATTTCCCTCTTCCCTGTTCCCAATCAGCTGGGTATCCTCCTCTGTGGGCAAACTGGATCAGTCCATGGGAAAAGGGGTTATGGATATCCTAGGAGTCAATTTGGTTCCACCTCCCCTTTGTATGTTGTTACTGAGGGGGGCCATGTCTCTGGATATTCTCCTCCACCATGGCTCTTACAATCTTTCCACTCCCTCTTTCTCTCAGTTCCCTGAGTCATAGTGGGTGAGTATTAAGGCTGCTTTATTGTTGAGATCTTAAGTATCTCTGGATCTTTGCCCTGGGTTGTGATGGGTATCATTGGTGTCTGTCTCCAGTGACCTTTCATGGGTTACCAGACTCGGTGATTGTTCTCCTGTTTGTCTTATCACTTTCTTGTAGGTTTCATTTGGGCCCTGTGTGAAGGCTATGTGTGGTTTGTCTTCTGCCAGGATGTCAGTCATCATCCAATGTCTTGTTGGTGGAATTGGGTTGTCAATGCCTTCTGAACAGAATCTCAATCAGAGAGATCAATATAGGTTAAATGAGACAACATTGATATTTTGGCTAGATCCTAATGGGTATAGCCTCTCTGTAGCTCTCTGGTAGTGGGAATTTCCCCTAGTAGCCAGAGTTTTTGGTCCCCATAGTATTATGCCATGGATCCCAGTTCCATTTAAGGGTTCCTTATCACTGAGTGGATCTCTTAGCCAATCAGTAAGCCATTGATTTCCTTCCTCAGTTTAGTGTCACTATTGCACAGATGAGCATATCTTGACTTGCTGGTCTCTTCCATATAGCTGTGTGTTCAGCATTCTTGTGACAACTGTCTATATTGTATATCAGTGGTCTCTTCTTTCTCCAAATATCATTGACCAATTTTCCCTGACAGCTCATGCAACACCTTTCAGTGCTACACATGCTACCATCTGGGAGCTGGTTACCATTCTGGATCTAGGAGGATCTCTTGGTGTTGTTTGATGACACTTGGTGATTTCTTCAGCAATAGGATTAGCTCTCCTGAGCTTCCTTACATCCTGCCCCCTAGTGAGAGCTAGGCTGCCTTCATGTAAACATCCTCAGAGATCCACCCAAGTTTACTAAAAAGATCAAGTTGATAACAAAACCTAACCATCATACCCTCCTTCACACATTGGGCTCTTTATATTGTACCCTAATCACCAAGTTATCCCCAAAAGAAGGATAGAAAATGCAATAATGTGATTTAGCCTCATAGAGGAGATCCTACTATAGACAGGGAATTCCCACCTATAATTCAAATCCTTTCATTGTTTTGTAGACATTCCTGGTAACTCTAAAAATAGTTTGTAAATTGAGAATACAAATTGGTCACTTTCACAGGTACACTTTGTTGACCTCCATGATGTTTTAAAAAATATTCACTAATGTTGTAGTTACCTGCTTATTGCTGGAACAAAGCATCTGACCAAAAGCAGTTGATGGGAAGAAGGTTTTTATTTTGGCTTACAGTCTCAAGGGGAAGTTTCATTATGGTAGGGGATATAGCATGACATGAGCAGAGGCTGGACATTACCTCTGCCACATTAGGTGGAAAACAGAAGCAGGATTGTGAGCCAAATTCTGGCAGGGAGAATTGGGAATACCCCTAAACTCACCCCAACAACAGGCCTACTCCAGTAAGGTTTAGTCTCCCAGATTGCCATCAGCTGGGGACTAAGCTCTCAGGACACAAGAGCTTTGGGGAATGTCTGATTCAAATCACTACAACTAAATTTCTAATAGCATAAACAATGAAATAAATATCCAAATTATTAGATTGCATGACTTTAATCCCAGCACTTGGGAGGCAGAGGTAGGAGGATCTCTGTGAGTATGAGGCTAGCCTGGGACTATAGTGTGAGTTCCATATCAGCCTGGGCTAAAGTGATACCCTACTTCAAAAAAAAATCCAAAAACTAGGAGTGGGGGAAGATTGCTCAGTGGTTGCCTGCAAAGCCTAATGACCCAAGTTCAATTCCCCAGTACCCATGTAAAAGCCAGATGCACAAAGTGGTGTAAGGTTTGAAAGTGACCAAGACCATGCAGGAGACCACTCTGAAAGAATTCAGAGAAAGAACATGAGCTGCTGGGCAATCTCAACAGGGTGAAGAAAGCCACCTGGAATGGGCAGACTTTGGGATTATAAAGGGAAGTCAAACTGAAGTCCAGGAGTTTGTCATGTAGGCTCCTAGGTTGGGGGCCTAGATGGACACATGGACAGGATCGGGGAAGGGATGTCCCTCAGGCAAGAAAGAGACACAGTGTGTGTATGTGGTGGGGGGTTACAAGGCAGGCTTTATCTCTAACCCCTGTTGGGGTCTGGTTTCCACGTTGACACTTCTCTTAATGCTCATCACACTGGTTCGGAATTCCCTCAGGGAACACTGAGGCTCTTTGGTCAGACTCCATTTTGGTACCTGAATTCTGACCTAACAAGTGGCGCATGCACCTGCAGTTCATTTGCAATGTCTGGAGTCCCTGGTGCACCCATTCTCTCTGTCTGTCTCTCTTCTTTCTATCTCTGCTTGCAAATCAAAATTAAAATTAAAAAAATCTGTGATGGACTTCCAACAATGAAAGTGTGAAGAGATCAGCAAATTCTTTTCATAAAGTCCATTATGAAATGGATGATGCTCTCCGTAGCCATTATTTACCATCTAATTTGTAACAGGCAAATTCTCTCTCTCTCTCTCTCTCTCTCTCTCTCTCTCTCTCTCTCTATATATATATATATATATATATATATATATATATATATATATATATATATATATATATGTGTGTGTGTGTGTGTGTGTAGATAGGTAGATAGATTGATAGATATAGATAGATATATAGAGAGGGATGTATAGATATATCTCATGCCTGGATATTATTTACATAATGTAATATATATGGATACAGTATGCATTCTACATTATAGGAAACTTATAGATATAAATGCTTATCAAAATTTATTAAACTAAATCAAATTATTAGAACTAAAGAACTTCAGTAAGGTTACAATAAATATTGAAAAATGAATTGTACATTAGAAATTAATCCTTAGCTCACTATAACTCACTGAATATAAAATTAAAGATAATTCCACTTATAGCATGAAAGTATAAAGTACTTAGGAATAAACTAGACAGAAGGAACAGTAAACAATGAGTCATAATTTAGTGCTGAGAAACACTAAAACCATGTAAATAAATGGTGAGGTATGTAAATTCATAGATTAGAACACCCAATAGTAAGATGACCATTGTCCTCAGTTTGATCAACATTGAAATTTACAATGCATTCTTGCCCTTTGTTGTGGGTGTGTTTGGGACAGTTTCCAGTATGATGGTTAATCCTTTTTATGTGTATGCATGTGATATGTGTTTATTCATGTTCTCATTTTGTGGGCACATGGGTGTGTGTGCCTGTGTACATGCATCTGGAGGCCATACATCCAGTGTCTTCCTCACTAATCTGGCTAGTCTACTTAGATAGATTTCAAGGAGTCCCTGGATTCTAATGGGTCCCCTATCTCTGCCTATCAAGCATGGAGATTAACGCAGACGCTACACCCACACAAATTTTGTGGGTGCTGGGATCTAAACTCCAGTCCTCAAGATTTCTTGGTAAGTGTTTTATCCACTGAGCAACCTTCCTAATCCTTGCTAATGAATCTTGTCAACTTGATGGGATTTAGAAGCACCTAGGAGTCACACCTCTGGCTGAGTCTACTGAGGTGTTTCCAGAGAGATTTAACTGAGGAAGGAGGATCTTCAGTTGAGTGTGGGGTGCCATCTATGGGCTTGGGTCCCAGACTGAATAAAAAGGAGAAAGTAAAAGAATGAGCCCCTGCATTCATCTCTCTCTGCTTCCTGACTGTGGACACAATGAAACTTAGCGCCTTCCTTTCCATGATGGACCGACAGAATTCCCAAACTGTGATCACATTAAACACTGCCTTCAAGTTACTTTCGCCAGGCCTTGCATCATAGCAATGAGAAAAGTAACCAACACACCTTGTTTCTCAAAAAGTTAGAAATATATTTGACATGTGACTCAGAAATTACAATTCCACTTTTATTTGAAATGAAAATAGTCACAAAGATATGCTCTGAGGGTTCATTATTCATTATTAATAATAACTCAGACTAGAAACCATACAAATATTCAGCGACTGGTGAAAACACAAAATGTGAAAGAGCCTTAAAATGAAATATTACTCAGTTAAAAAAGGAGAGAATGGCTGCAGAGATCAATCAGTGGTTAAGGCACTTGCCTGCAAAGCCTAATGACTTGGATTCAATTCCTCAGTACCCACATAAAGCCAGATACACAAGGTAGCACATGCATCTAGAGTTTATTTTCAGTGGCTAGAGGCCATAGCATGCCAATTCTCTTTCTCTCTCTCCTTGTAAATAAATAAAATATTTAAAATACATTTTTTATTTAGATAGAACTACTGGGGTGGGGTGATAGTTTACTCTGTCAAGTGCTTACCTCATAAGCATGAGAACCTGTCTAGTCTAATAATGAGCTCCAGGACAATGAGATACATTTTTGACGAAGGACTCCTGAGTTGTCCTGGGCCTCCACATTACATGACACCCCCACACGATGCATCCTGCCCCCACACATACAAAGAAAAAAGTACTAATGCATGCGTGCAAAAGATTCTACTGGAGGATATTGTGTATAAGAATTACTCAGGAAAGACAACCCTGAAGCTGGGGAGCTGGCTCAGTGGATGAAATGCTTACTGTGCAAATGCCAGGAATAGAGTTTGGATGCTTAGCCCGCACATAAAAGATGGCTGGGCTTGGTTGCCTGCCTGTAATTGCAGCGCTTGGGAGGCCAAGACAAGGGATCCCTGGAGCATGCTGGCTATTTAGATTCCGAAAGCTCTGGATTCAACTGTGAGACCCTGCCTCAGTGAATAAAGTAGGAGCAATTGAGGAAGACGCCTGGTGTCACCCTCTGTGCTCCACAGGCATGCATACACATCCGCACATTCAGCTACCTATTCACCACCTACGTGCATGGACACCTTACACAAACAAACAAGAAAAACAAGGAAAATCAAATGTAGAATGTACAGGAGAAAAATTTCTGAGACAATGGATATTTCTAAATTGGACTGTGTTAATACTTGCTCAACTGTAAACAATTACCAGAAATCATTGTACTGTACGCTTAAATGGGTAAGCTCATAGTATGCACAATAGTATAACTGTCATTGATATTTATTATTAATCATGCTATTAATAATTTTAACAAAGATATTAAATTCAAGTTACCTGGTGACATCGGTTATGTCGGAAGTAGGGGTATGAGGGAAAATTGAGGCGGGTGGGGTGGCAAAAACTGGACAACATGAAAGTGAAGAATTAGAACACAGCTCCTTAAAGACATTTTCCATTTTCCTGTTTCTATCACTGTTCTTTGCTATTGTATCTTACAATTCCCACTTTTCTCATCTTGTTGGCTGCCTTTTCCTGTAAGCATCTCTGCTAGACCTGGGTAGCAAGTTGGCCTTCCTGCCTTCCCGGTTAGCACTTGTCCCATGACCACCCTCTAGTTCTGTTTTCTCCTAGGGGCCAATTACTGGGTGATTTTACTATGACAAGAATAGATTGGGGCTGGAGAGATGGCTTAGTGGTAAAAGGCACTTGCTTGCAAATCCTGCAGGCCTAGTGAAATTCCACAGTGCCCATGTAAACCCAGATGCACAAAATGGCACATGCATCTGGAGTTCATTTGCAGTGGTAAGAGGCCATGGTGTGATCATTTTCTCTCTCTCTCTCTATCTCCCTCCTTAGAAATAATAAATAAAATATTTAAACAAGCATAGATTGAAATTTTTATGTAAAGCTAGGGAAATATAAAACATTTTGTTGGCACTTGAAGATAAGGGTGTGACATCTTTTTTTCTATGAAGTCTCAGAAAGCTCTTATAAACTGTTCAAGATTGCAAAATTCTTGCTACAGAGGACCACACTTACAAACAAGAAAGAAAAATCAGCAATGCTACACAGAATCTGAAAAATAAATGAAAGCCATGGATTTTTTTCTCCTGGGTCTCATGCAGATAAAAGTGTTCTGTGGCTTTTCTCTATTTAGACTTGCCTGGATGTTTTTGGTGTCATACCAGTGGAGGGGAGAGTGTATCAGCAGCTGCTAAAATAATCACAGCATATTTCACTTTTGAGAAGCTCAGAAATATTTCTCAACTTCGATAAGCCACATTTGAAATAGAGATAAATTAGTTGTGCTTGGTATTTTGGCCTTATCAATCTGTTTATTTCAGGCACTACCAGAGACCTGTTTGTGTATGTAAGGAAGCCTATGGAACAGTTGTCACTTTACTGTTGTACTAAATTAGAGCTCTCAGTCTTTGAAGCAGCAGGGTTTAGGCTTAAAGAGGGACACTCGGTTTTCACCTGGGCATTACCCGGAGAACATGTGCTGCTGTTCTGTGTCCCAGAACCTGACTGCACTTTGGAATGGGAAACTTTGGCTGCGACCATTCAGAACAAACAAGACTGAGGCAAGACTCCAGCAAAGTCCCAGCGATGTCTGTGGCTAAATAATGCAAGTGGTATACTGGGCCTGCCTGTTTTTTATTCCCCTGATTTTGAATTTAATTGCCCATAAAAATCCTAATTGGGGCGGACATGGCACCTGTTCCGTAGACCCACCCTGCAGATATCTTACATTTTGTTTGGCCTTTAGAGTGTTTAAAGAAATTGCATTTCAGAATTTTTGTAGACAATATTTTGCAATCTGGAGATACCACAAAAACATCTTGATTTCCTGTTTCTTTTTGAGAACTCTGACCTTGAGCCCTAGGACATGGGGAATACCCATGGCTCCTTCATCCCCAGGCCAATATTTGTAACTTCTGTCTGGCCTCGGGGCATAGAGGTCCCCACTTGTTGGAGATATTGTGACCTTGCACTTCCTGTCAACTTTTCCAGTGGGAGCAGCTGGAAAGTGACTTTGGGCTGCAGGCATATCATTCATTCCAATTGTTCTGAAGGTCCAAAGCCATTTTGCTAATTCTCTGCTAAAATGCTTTTAGAAGTTTTGACAGGCACTTGACCAGTTTCAGTAAGGCAAGGCTTTTGTTCTTCATTCGGATTTCTGTGATCAGTTAAAGGAAAATTTGGAGACTTGTTTGGCTTGTTTTTAAACTATGGGTGACTATGAAATAATGAAAACCTGCTTCTGGGTGGTTTGTAAGCTAACTTAAAGGCAGCAATAATAATAATAATAATAATAATAATAATAATAATAATAATAATAAAGAGGTTTTTGAGGGGTTACTTTTACCAAAAGTTATTCAATGTATTAATTAATCATATCCTACACATGGCTTTATGATACATAGGTAACTTGGGTTTTAATTTCTTACTTAAATATTGATCCTGCCCTCTCCGTGTGCCTGATTGAGAGCACTTGAAGGAAAGACATGTTTGTATTCATTTTTGAAATATAATTAGATCAAAAGATTGAAGAATTTATTATTGAATGAATATGAAGTTAGCAAAATGGAAATCCCCCCCTCCAGTGTTTTAGAGGGGACAATGCCCACTTTATGTCTGTTAACCACCGATTCCACTTTAAACTATTTGTATATATTGGTGCACAGTGAAGATAGAATCTTGTTTGGGGGTAATGGCTTTCTTTAGTCCCGGAAGTCAAGGGGGACGACTTGATGCCACCTGACCAGCAAGGAAGTGTGCAAGTGGTAAAATCCAAGGGCAACAAAAGTCCCCAAGATGAATACCCTACTGATTCAATGTACTTCAAAAACCAGGCTTATCAGACAGCATTAGAAAGCTCAGTATTGCCCGAGAAGGGAAGCACAGACTGACCCTGAGCCCTCGGCGGGTCTCCGAGCCCTGGTCTCCGCGCGCTGGAAGGAGCCGCTTCCTTGGGGCTCGGGGCCGCCGGAGGCCACATGGGAGAAGGGAGGCGGCTCGGGCGGACTCTCAGGACACGCCCACGACCCGGACCAAAATAGCCCACCCGAGGAGTGGAGCCCCGACAGGAAGCCAAATAATCAGGGGCGGCGCCGGAGCCCCGCGGGGCGTGGCCGCGGGCGGGGGTATTACCCGGGCCGGAGCGCGGCGGGCAGGAGCGCGACGGCGGCGGGATGGAACGCGGCGGCGGAGGTGCGGGGCGCGGGCAGCGGGCCGGCCCGGCGGGGAACGGGAACCGCGAGCCGAGCCGCGGGCAGGGCGCCGAGCCCGGGGCCGCCGCGTCCCTGCTGGCGCCCATGGACCTGCGCGAGGAGCCGGTCGGGAAGGCGCGCGCCCGCGCGGCCAAGGACCCCAACACCTACAAGGTGCTGTCGCTGGTAGGTCTCCTAAGGACCCCAACACCTACAAGGTGCTGTCGCTGGTAGGTCCCCAAAGGACCCCAACACCGGCAAGGTGCCATCTCTGGTATGTTCTCCATATTCCATCAGATGATCTAAGAATTCTGGTATTCTTGTAATTCTGTATGTGTGATAGAAAAAAAACCCTGCCTAGTGGGATTTAAGAACATCAAAATATAAGTAATAACCACCGTTCTTCCTTTATTGTTGAAACTGTTAGTTAAGGACTGAACTGTAAGTGAAACCTCTTATTTTTCTTCACTTACAACCTTCCTTCCCAAGTGACAGGGTAACTTTCCCCAGGGGACTTTGGCAGCTGTTTGCATAAAGCCATCTCTGGGCCATCTCTCCTAGAGAAAGGCTGCCTCTAGGGTTTTTTTTTTCTTCTGATCCCAGGGTGAGCATTAATTACCACCTGATATGAAGTAGAATAGGCTGGACTAATTTCATCCTAGAGTTGGGCTCAGCCCCCACTCCCCAGAGGCTTGGGGGGAAGAGCAAGCAGTGGAAATATGATTTTTACACTTCTCTGAAGTTTTCTCAGATGACGTGCAAGGATGCAGATGTGTAAGAGTGAATAAGGAGGTGAAGATCCTGCCTGTGGTGTTTGGTCCAGAGGAAGCTCTGTTCCCCAGGCTTTTGCCCCAGAACCTTGGAAATGCTTATGCCTAGGCCTTGAGCTAGAACAACGACTGGCAACAGGGAGAGACGCGTGTGACTCTCTCGTCTCTTGCTTCAGGCAGTTGCGATTACAAAGAGCCTAGAATTCTGGAGGGTCTCCATCAAGAGATCCCATTGCTTTGGACAGAAGGTGAGGTGGGTGGGGGCAGTGGTGTGGAGCAAGTAGGGAGAAGACCACCCACATCCTGAGCCAGGCAACAGAATGAGACCAGGATCCCACAGTCCCCCTTGAGGGCACAGCTTCAGTGACCTGAGGGTCCACCACTTCCAATGGTGACTAACTCTTGGAGCTTTTGCGGTGGGGGAAGAAGAGAGAGATTTGAGATCTAACATCTAGCAATATGTTAAATACTAAAGGTCTTTCCTTAGCTCCACATCAAGTTTTGAACTAAAGTAATGGACTTCCATTCTTGTTGGGCTTAGGAATTTAATTGACACAACCTATTTCACTACTGCAGTTTTAAAAGGACAAGCGCCTTTCAATTGTATTGTGATACGTATTTCAGTTTTAGGTGACCTCCTGTGCTTATGAAGATGTATTGTTTTATGACAAGGACTTTGTATTGGTCACTGAAGACTGCTTTCATTTTTCCCTCAAAGAGTTCTTTCTAAGAGGCTTAAATTGACCTTAATCATCTGAGATTTGGGTGTGAAGGTTAATTCTCTTAGCCTGCTTCCCATTTCCTGGTAACCCATTGTCTTATCACTAAAATACAGTGTGAAGAGTACTTAATTATATTTGGAGATAGCATTACTTCTTGACTTGCAAATTTAATAACTGTGTAGATAAATGGCCTGAGCATCCTCCAGGTTAGAGCCGTGGGATAGAGGGCATTTGTCCTTTGCGGTAATTGTTTTACTTATTCTAATAAGATGCTCAGAGGATTGTTGTGCTTGCTGGTGCACCTCCAATGGTGTCTAACACCTGGTTCAGCATTTCCTTGATATAATGGATGCACTAGATTTTTAATTAGGTAGGGTCACACTTTAAGTTGGGAAAGGGTGGAATGGGAAGTCTGCGTACTCAACCACAGACAGAGGGCCTGTATAGTCAGGAATCCAAATACACATAACACTTGGATATAATATCAGGGGTAAGATCAAAACTGAGGCAGCAACACACAAAGGGGGGAAACCTGGCTACCTCTTGTGCAATTCATAACCCCCTACCCCATGGACTGACTGATCCAGTATGCCCACTGAGGAAGGCCCCCAGTGGTTTGGGGAAAGAGGAGGGAAATGGGGGTACCGTCACAAGATTTGCCTATACAATGTAGCTAATTATTAATAATAAAGATATTTTTTTAAAAACTGAGGCAAATTATGTCTGGCCATAGGGAGCTAGAAGTAGTGAATGAACATGGTTCCTAGGCCAACATACCCAAGAGACCACTGGATCTATGGTCATTTGGATTTAGAGAATCAGAAATCTAGCCCTGGACAGTCTCTTTAACACAGACAACCCATATAAGAAAGGCAATTATTCAGGTAAATCTTCCTTAATTACTTACACTAAGACCTCTTTTGCTTTGGTGACTATTTATCAAGGTTCTCTACAGTTATAGAAATGATAGAATTATGTTTTAGAAAGGAGATTTATTAGCTTTACTTGTGTGATATGGGCTGGGTGGTCCAACAATGGCTGCCAACAGGCTATAGGCTGGAGAGCCTGAGAACTGGGAGCTGCTCTGGCAGGTGCCTGGATGTCTCACGAGTCCTGACCTGGCACTGAAGACTTGGAGAACTCCTGGACAGCTGCTGGTCTGCAGTCCACATTGGAAGGCTGGGTAAACTGGGTTCTCAGTCTGCGAAGGACGGCAGCAAGTGGCAAGGCAGCCACGCAAAAGGGGCCGCTTCTTCCTGGAGCCTCTTTATGTTACAGTCTATGACTGGAAGGCTGCCCACTCTGCAGGAAGATCTTCATCAGTCACTTCTTCCTGCTAACACCCTCGCAGACCTTCCCTACTTGGTATGTCTCTTACTTGATTATTGGTCTGATAAAGTTGTCACAGTGACTCAGCTGCACACTCTGAATTCAATTTTGATGGCTCTCCCGGGTTTTTTTCTCTTGGAGCCCAGCTGTGTTACTTCTCTTGTACTGCTTGTATCTCAGCGGTTCACACTCCACATCTTTCCCAGGGACACAGCCACTCCCTCAGCACACTGCTCATTTCTCTTTTATTTGTCCCGTTAGCTCTCTGCTTTGTCACCTCCTGTCCCCCATCACATTCTATCGTGATGATGAGTAGAATCCCCTGTGGTCATGCTGCGAGATATTAGGCACTCTGGGTAATGGAGAACTGGGGTCACTGACCAGTCTAGAATATTCTTAGAACTTTTTGTTGCTCACTTCCTCATTTTCTTCCATTTCTTTTACAGGTTTCAGTATTTATTTATTTATTTATTTTTGGTTTTTCAAGGTAGGGTCTCGCTCTAGTCCAGGCTGACCTGGAATTCACTATGTAGTCTCAGGGTGGCCTTGAACTCACGGCAATCCACCTACCTCTGCCTCCTAAGTGCTGGGATTAAAGGTGTGTGCCACCACGCCCGGCTTCAGGTTTCAGTATTTAAAGCTAACTATTTCATATTCAGTCTTGTTTTTGAGCTAGATGAATACTGTAAAATACCTGTATGAGTTTTTCACACTAGCAGCTCTAGTTCATCTATGTTATAGGCTTTGTGGACAAGTCATAGAACTTGAAGTTATGATTCATAACTTTCTTTTTTGCTAGAGGAGGAGATATTTCAAGTTCCAGACAACTGAGAAACAAATAAGCTTTTAGAAGATACCTTATAATTAGAGAGCTGCTTTTGGTTAAATTAACCTTGCCTCCATTAACTATGAAGTATCTCCTGAGCACAAAAAAGGTAAATGAGACATTTTAGCCAATGAGTTCAAGACAAACATAGATTTTTCTTTTAACCGTAAGTTTCATGGAATAAGAATGGACATATAGATGTTGATTCCACATGAAAATTCCTTGTTATCAAATCAAACTAAGTTACACATTTACCAAGAAAAGAAAGAATAATACATTTAAGTAGGTTTTTCAAAACAGTAACCAGAATGTTCAGCTAAATATTAATGGAAACTCTTTAAATTCCTTCATATTGCAGTTGTCCAAGATTTCATTTCACTGGTTAATCTAACAGCTGTAGTAGTCATTACTTTCTCCTTTACTGCCTAGAGGAGTGGAAATGTGGGACATAAATGTCCTGAGGACTACAGCTATTCACACAGCACTCTGAAGTTTTTTAAAAAATATATATTTATTGTCCATAATGAGTTACATTATTTAGTGGGCAAACAATGCGCTGTTATCCCGAATTCCCCAATTCCTCCCTCCCATCCCTGATCAGTTGGATATCTTCCTCTGTGGGCTGTCTGTATCAGTCCCTGTGGCAAGGGATCCTGTATATCTTAGTACTCAGCCCGGTCTTCTCATGTATTTTGTCACATCAGTAAGTCTGAATTAGGAAATTATAATAGTTCTGTTTTATAGATAAAGAAAGGGGCTTAGAGAGATTCAATCAGGATTCTCCAATATTATGCCTTGAAACCAGGAAAATGTCTCATAGGGTTAGATTCCTGAGGTCCAGTATCCCTGTGGGAGATGCGGAAGGCATGGTGTGGAGCCTGAAGCCTGGATTCCCCCCCCACCTCTCTCTGTAGAAAAAGCATACAGGTATAGGAAGCTGGCTCACATTGTCACATGTCAGCAGTAGGGAGGAAGCAGCCACAGTGAGAGCTAGCTACCACTGGCAAGCTTGGCAGAACTGCAGAATCCCAAGGCCCACCCCACTGACACACCTATGACAGCAAGGCTCCAACTCTCAAAGGCTCCACCAGCTGAGGACTAAATAGAAAGAGTAATAAATGCATGAGACTATAGGATAGGCTTTATAGGCTCAGGGAAAAAAAAGACAACATGAAAAATTTTGTAACAAATTTATTATAAAATAGTTCTGTATAAGAAAGCTCAGAACAAGTGCCTTGACTTGTGCAGTGATTTCTAACACACA
>PVHP010043132.1:0-14677 GCA_004024765.1 Zapus hudsonius
TCAATATTTTCCTTATATGAGTCTTTCACTACCTTGGTTAGTGATATTCCCAGGTATTTAATTTTATTTGAGGATATAGAGAATGGGACAGTTTCTCCGATGTCTTTTTCCGAATACTTTTCTTCTGTATATAGAAAGGCTACTGATTTTTGTGTGTTAATTTTGTATCCTGCCACTTTGCTGAAGGCATTGATCATCTTCAGGAGTTTACTATTACTGCTCTTTGGGTCTGATATATATATATATATATATATATATATATATATATATATATATATATATGATCATGTCATCTGCAAAGAGGGATAGTTTGACTTCTTCCTTTCCGATTTGTATCCCTTTTATGCTATTCTCCTGTCTTATTGCTTGGGCTAGAACTTCAAGCACTATGTTAAATAGCAGTGGTGAGAGTTGACATCCCTGTCTTGTCCCTGAGTTAAGCGGGAAATACTTGAGTCATTCCCCATTGAGGATGATTTGTGCTTTAGGAGATATATTTATAGACTTTATCTTGTTAAGGTATAGGCCATCTATGCCTATTCTTTCAAGAGCTTTGAACATGAAGAGGTGTTGATTTTTTTCAAAAGCCTTCTCAGCATCTATTGAGATAACCATGTGATTTTTTTTGTGTTTGAGCCGATTACTGTGATATATGACATTTATCGACTTGCGTATGTTGAACCATCTCTGCCTCTCTGGGATAAAGCCAACTTGGTCAGGGTGGATAATAATTTTGATGTAGCGTTGTATCCGGTTTGCTAGGACTTTTTCAGGATTTTTGCATCTAAGTTCATCAGAGATATGGGTCTATAGTTCTCTTTTCTTATAGCATCTTTGCCTCGTTTGGGGATTAGGGTAATTGTAGCTTCATAGAAGGTGTTTGGTAGCCTGCCCTCTCTTTCTATGCTTTTAACAAGCTTCAGAAAGAGTGGTTTTAGCTCTGTGATGAAGGCTTGGAAATCTCCTTTATTTTTGAGTAGGGTTTCCTTTACAAATGCGTTGCACCCGAATTTGGAGCATATATGTTTATGATGGTGATATCTTCCTGCTGGATCCTTCCTTTGATGAGTAAGAAGTGACCTACCTTATCCTTTTAAATTGATTTTGGTGTAAAGTCTATTTTGTTAGAGAATAATGTAAGCACACCTGCTTTCTTTTTATTTCCACATGCCTAATAAACTGTTTTACATCCTTTTACTCTAAGGAGGTCTCTGTCTTTAGAAGTAAGGTGTGTTTCCTGTAGGCAGCAGATGGAGGGGTCCATTTTTCTGATCCACCCTGCAAGTCTGTGTCTTTTTATAGGGGAGTTAAGTCCATTTCTATTCAGTGATATAACTGTGAGGTTTGCTTTAAGACCTGCCATGATGAAGGGGTAATGGCGGTTGTTGTCTCTGCTGCTGTTATTAGCGCACTGACTGCAATTGTTGTGTCTGGTCTCTGGTACTCTTCTGAGGTAGATTTCTTGTTTCTTCTGTGTGGGTTATCTCTTGCAGGATCTTCTGCAATTTTGGCATTGTGTTCAAATATTTGTAGAGCTGGTTTACTATGAAACACTTTCACTTCTCCGACAATCATGAGGGATAGCTTTGCTGGGTACTGTAGTCTAGGTTGAAAGCCATACTTCTTTAGGCCCTGAAAAGCATTATTCCAAGCCCGTCTGGCTTTCATGGTTTCTAGTGAGAAGTCTGAGGTAAGTCTGATGCCTTTTCCTCTGTAAGTTACAGTTTGCTTTTCTCTAGCAGCTTTGAGTATTTTCTCTTTGCTTTCTATGTTAGGCATCTTAATTAAGATGTGTCTTGGAGAGTTCCTCTTCATGTCCTGTCTGTTTGGAGTCCTCTGGGCCCCTTGAAAGTTGAGTGGGCTTTCTCTTGTTAGATAGGGAAAGTTTTCTTGAATAATTCTTTTGAAGATATTTCCTGTGCCCTTAGCCTGCATTTCTTCTCCCTCTGGGATCCCCATGATTCTAATATTGGTCCTTTTTATTGTATCCCATAGATCCCTCAAGTTTTGCTCACTTTATTTCTTGAATTTATTGAAACCTATGACATCCTTATTAAATCCTTCTGATTTGTCTTCTACTTCTGAAAGTCTGTCCTCCAAATTATCAACTCTGGGACTGATTGATTCGAGGGAGATTTTTAACATCTCATTTTTAGTATTTGTTTCTGCTATAGCTTTGTTTACAGACTCCAATTCTTTGGTGAGATCTAATTTCCAATCTATTTTTGTTTTTTTTGGGGGGGATTCCTGATAATCATTTTTAATTTTTTTTAGGTCCTCATCAAATTTAATCATTTGGTTTTCTATCTCCTCTTTTAACTGATTAATTTTCAATTCACTTAATGTGTTTCTGAATTCATTCATATTTCTCTCCATTGAAATGATTCTGGATACTATATTTGAGTTAGATACCTTCATTTCATTCATGTCTCTTCTCATAATTTCTCATAATATCAGCCATTAGCTGCTTCATATTTGCATTGCAGTTGTGGTTAGGAGTCATATTGCGCTCTCTTTTTTAAAAATATTTTATTTATTCATTTTCAAACAGAGAGATACAGAGAGAGAGAGAGAGAGAGAGAGAGAGAGAGAGAGAGAGAGAACGAACCAGGGTCACCATCTTGTGGGTCTGGCCCATGTGGGTACTGTGGAATTGAACCTGGGGCCTTAGGCACTGGAGGCAAGTGCCTTAACTACTAACCCATCTCTCCAGCCCCCATATTGCTCTCCTTTTGTGATTGTGTATGGGTTGCCTGTTTCTTTGCCAGTCCCCTGTTCCATAAAGGGACTAGGGGCCCTGGTTTGGGGAGTTCCGTCTTTGATTTCTGTGGGGTTTTCCTTTGATTTCTTCCTATGTCTAGGTAGTTGAGTGGGACTCAGGCACCCTAGGGGGTGCTGTTCAGCCTGCTTTGCTTCCAATGGGAAGATCACCAGGTTTGATCTTAAAAGAAGGTCTTTCCTGTTGGGGAGTTCTGTGCCCAGCGAGGCTTAGATTTTTACCTGACTGCTCCCAGATGATATGCTGGAGTAGAAACACAGTCCCAGCACTCCAACTATAGGGCCCAGTGTTCTCCCACCTGAATGTACCTTCCTATCTGGTGCCCGTCGGAGCCGCCTTTGCCCACCCAGCACTGGCAGAGGTTCCTAGGTGGTGCCTGAGGCCTGGCTCCACCCAGCAGCTGCAGTCCTGCCCGCTATTTCAGTTTGCCCGTGGAACATGTATTTAGAGGGGTCTTAGGGGGAAGTGTGCCCAAGAATCGCTGGAGGGTCAGTGGCGCATGGTCCCCAGTGCCCGCCGAAGCTGCTTTTGTCCTTCCAGCCCTGGCTTAGGTTCCCAGGTGCCTTACGGTCCTGCGTGCTCCGGGAACCGAACCGCACTAGTTTAGCTTGCCTGCGGAACGTGATCGCCTATCTATTTAGAGGGGTCTCAGGAAGAAGTGCGCCCAAGAATCACTACAGGGTCAGTGGTGCGTGGTCCCTGGTGCCTGCCGAAGTCGCTTTTGTCCTCCCATCCCTGGTGGAGGTTCCCAGTGTTTGAGGGCTGGCCCCGCCCGCCGGCTGCAGACTGGAGTGCTCGGGGAACCTCGCTTGTTCAGTTTGCCCATGGAGCAATTGCCTGTGTATGTGGAGGGGGTCTCAGGGAAAAGTGTGCCCAAGAATCGCTGGAGAGAGGCTGGAGGGAGGGGGCCCCGGTAGAGATCGGTTCTCAGCCGGCCGGCAAGAGCCAGCGGGAGCTGAGCTAGGAGTGGGGGATGGGCAGCGCTTTGTTCCTCTACCGAGTAGAAAGCAGATGGGGAGACCTAACCTCCCGGCTAGCGTGGAGTTGGGGAGATGATAGGTTTGGGTTCAAGGCCAGCTGGGGTCCCGGGTTTGGATCCCAGCTGAAGAATCAAACCTTTTCGAAGAGAGTCCTGGCGAGGCTGCTACTGGACCGCCATGATGCTCCCATTGAGTTCTTTAGATTGATTGTGCTGTCTTGGAATTCATTCAGGCATTGATTCATGTCCTTTTTAGATTCATTGTTTATGTTTATGATAGTCATGCTTTTAAATTCTGTCATAGTCAACCGCACGCCGCTGGGATGAAACTCCAAACCAGGCACAATTTGGGGGAGGAAAGTATTTATTTGTAGCTATAGATACAGGGGAAGTTTCAAAATGCAAAAGAGGCTGTTCCCCTTTCACAGGTCCAAGCAGAGAGAGAAACCCATCACTAATAGCACACACAGATAACAGGAAACAGGCAGGAGGGTGGGGGGGGCACACCAAGGAGAGAATTTCTTCCCCTTTATATAGCCTAAGGTGCGGTCTTACAACCCTTCCCCAGAATTAATGGCTTCCTGAGTCTCTGGAATTTCCTTCCTGCATGGCCCACACATGAAAGGATGTTTACTTTCAGCTTCTTTGAGCTTCCTTACATCTTGCCCCCTACGGAGAAGCTGCCTTCCTGTGAACATCCTCAGAGACCCACCCAAGATTACTTGAAAGATCAAGTTGACATAAAAACTTAACCATCACAAATTCTGTTTGTAATTCTCTTGGGAGTCCTCTACTATAGAGCTGGACATTATAGTGGATATATTACTAACATGTTTTTGTTGTTGCTGTTGTTGTTACTTGTTTTTCATTGGGATTTGCCCATCTGGGGATGTTCCATTGATTGAGAATATTAGTGCTAACACAAGGTCACGTCAAGGTCAGATGAATGATGAGTAGAGTGGGGGGATGACTCATAGGTGGTGTGCATATTTAGGTAGTGGGGGAAGGGTGAGCCAAGTAGGGCCACCCAGACCAGGAGAGTTTCCATGGAGTGGAAGAGGCATGGTCATGATATGACATGTGGGAACAGTAATGGGAAGGCAGGTGCTGGGATAACAAGGGATTCACCTGCAGTTTTATGGCACAACTGGGTGGTTGGGAAGGATGCACAAGTAGGGGCAGAGTGCAAAATGTTTCCTAGGAGTGAAGGACTCACCCTCACAGGAGTGGCACAACTGGCCAGGCAGGAAGGTCCTATAGGAGGTGTGCTTACTTATTTTGAATAAATTTTAATTGTAGGCTTGAATATATGATAATGAGTTTTGTTCATGACTGTAACAAGAAATATAGAAGACATTCATGGACAACAATAACCCCTGATAAATCATAAAATATTATCACCCAGTTCTTCTTCTATTTTTCTTCCTTGCTGGTGGATATACAAGCAAGAGACAGAAACAATCTCTTAGAGGGGAACAGGTTCTCTAAAAGTGCTTGCCCACTGATTTGTTAGGAAGTTCAGATAATTTAGTGAGTGTGCCATTTTTCAAAAATATTTTATTTATTAATTTTCAAGCAGAGAGAGAGAGAGAGAGAGAGAGAGTATGCCAGGACCACCACCTTGTGCGTCTGGCTTACGTGGGTACTGGGGAATTGAACACAGGGCCTTGGGCACTGGCGGCAAGTACCTTAACCACTGAGAAATCTCTCCAGCCCACCATTTTTAAATATTGTCACTGTTTTCACTTTTATTTGTTTTAGATTTATTTTATTTGTTATCTAAGATATAATAAAGAAAAACAGCATCAAGTACCAATTTTCTCATACTAAAATAAAAAGTCCTTGGAAGGAGAGGATTGTCCTTAGACAAATAAGAGAGAGCTGTTCTTCTAAAAGAAGTGAATACGGGCAGGGATGATATTTAGAGCAATAATGATAGGAAATTTGAGCATCAAGACATAAAGTCTGTATTTTCTCAGAGGAATAAAAGGAAGGTCATATATTAAACTTGGGGACGAGAGGTGTCTTTGTTTTTACTTGGTAAGCTAACCACCTTAAAATCCCCCCAAAAATGAAAGTAAAACATGACATAGGTATGAATTTTCAGTTACAACAAAATATTAACTGAGCTAGAGAGATGGTGCTGCTGTTAAAGTCACATGCTTGCAAACCTGTGGGTCTGAGTCAATTCCCCAGTACACATGGAAAACCAGATGCACAAAGAAACACGTGTTCTGAAGTTTGTATTCAGTGGCAAAAATTTAAAAGTTGCACCTTGTCTTTCTCTGTCTCTGTCTGTCTGTCTGTCTGTCTGTCTGTCTGTCTCTCTCTCTCTCTCACAAATAAATATTTTTAAAAAAACCTAGCAAAGGAATCACTACTGGATAAGAATTTGCAACAACTTTCTAGAAAATTGATAGCAAATAGGAAAGTTGCCCTGTAACTGTTTTGGCAGGAGCAAAGGTATTCAAAACAGAAACATTTGTGTCCCTTTTGTTTGCTAACTATTGAAACAATAGTCCCCAAGAAATTAGATTTTCCCCAAGTGTCTTATGCTAGGAGAAGGAAAAGGCTGAAGTCTGGTGCTAGGTAGAGAAAGAACTTATCTCTCAGGAGGAGATTTCACACAGTTCTGACAACTAATCCTACTACATTGTAGGAGAGACTGGGTCTTGAGACACTGATAAATCAATTATGGGTGAGACCACACCTTAATAAAGATTGCTAAATTAAGCTTTCCCCTTTCTTTCTATTTAAAACCTCCTGTGAAGAACTTCAAGGAGGAGCACTGGACCACTTTATTTGTTTTGCATTGAATAAATCAGGATTTCTCTGTTCTTCATTATTACTGATCCCTTTAATTGGCAAGTTGAGGACTAGTGGCCAGTCCTAGCTTGTTAGTGCTGCCAGGGCCAAGGCTTTAACACTGCCAATTCTTGTAAAATAGGTGCTGGTATAGAGCAGAGGAAATAACAAGCTAGAATTTGTGAAGAAAAGAACTGCAGCTGACAAGAGAATTGATCTGTCTTCAAATCCTAAAGAAAGGCTCTGAACTTGGATCTGTCAAATCAGTCCATCCCTATGGCAGCATTCTGTTCACTCACCACAAACAAAGAAAACCAGGTTGATAAGTCCCCCAATCCATATTTCTAGGGTGCCCTGTCAACCTTCCTTTTGCTAAATTTTAAAAAATGTGAATGGAAAACCAAAGAGCACTGGCTACTGAGAAAAGTACATGATATGAATGAAAATGCCAGCAGACAAAAGTTCCATACTTTTAGTGTAACACAAAAAAGAATGGCAAGACAAAAAAGCATTATAAAATATAAAATGATTGCCAAAATAGTGTATTTAGTGAAAAGGTTTGGAGAAAAATGATGCAGTTTACTACAAATTTTAATGCAAAACAATAGCACTACTCAAGATTTAATCTAGTAATTGCTCCATAGCAGATTTTACTGCAAGGGTTACATATAACCATTAGCATATTTTGGAAAAATTTCTTTATAACCTTAAGTACCTAATATTAGTACCCAAAAGTACACATAAGAAAATTGACACACATAGGGACCCTAAGTCAGCATCTGAATCCATAAATGGATCTATGTAAGTTTTCTACAATAGTTGTATCAAATTACTACAAATTAATGGTTTAAAGCATCACTCATATCATGGTTTTATAAGTCAGAAATCTGGGAGAGATAAACTGGACTCTTAGGATATCACAAAGCCAAAATCATGTAGGTCAGTTGTGCCATACCTGGGAAGTTTAAAACCAATTGACTTCAAACTTCCTCATATTATTCCCAAAATATACTGGTTGAGTTTGAAGTACTGACACCCTTATGTCTATTGAAACTGTCTATTTGGGGTCATTTTCACCTCAAGAGACTTAACTATATTCCGTGCCAATGCTCCTCTCTATCTTCAAAGCTAGAAAAGGCGTATTAAATATTTCTCCTTTTTTAGCGCTTTTATTCCCTCTACATGTGACGCCATTGAGCCCTCCAAATGATCCAGAATATTCTTTTATAATAAAGTCAGCTGATTAGCAATTCTACTGACATCTTCAAGTGTTTCCTTGACAAATAACATGACATAACCACATGTATGATACAAGAGCACAAGGTTTGTGAGCTCTGGAGCTTATACTCTGAAGTGCTAAATTTTATGATTAAGGAAAAAAATTTAAATCCGGATAAATTGAGGTATATATGTATAACATAATACTATTCAACAATAACAACAAACTATTGAGAGGAAGCATTATACAGATTTTTTAACTTTTTATTGACAACTTTGATAAGTATAGACAATATACCATGATCATAATCCCCTCCTGCCACCCCTATCTTCCCTTTCCCAAATTCACCCTCCAGTGAATCCTTTCTTATTTTCAAATAGTCTCTCTTCTATTTTGATGTTATCAGTTTTATGAATCTTTAAAATCATAATGCATTAGCCTTAGTAAGACAAACTAGTTACAAAAAATTATACATTATATCATACCATTTCATTTTTTACATATTATTTATTTATTTATTTAAGAGAGAGTTAGAAAGAGAAAGAGGCAGACAGAAAGAGAGTAAGAAAATGGGCACACCAGGGTCTCCAGCCACTGGAAATGAACTCCAGATACATGTGCCACCTTGTGCATCTGACTTTATGTGGGTACTGGGGAATCAAACTCAGATCCTTCTGCTTTGCAGGCAAGTGCCTTAACCACTAAGCTATCTCCCCTTCCCATATCATCCCATTTCTATTTTTATAGGTTGAAGTAATCTATAGTAATAGAAAGCAGGTTACTTGTTGACTTCAGCTGGAGATGTGGATGTTAACTGCAAGAAAATATGAAAATAAAACATTTGTTGAGTAAAATATGTCCTAGCTTGACTTGTGGTGCTACTTACATGAGTATGCATGTTTGTGTGCATATACATGTTTATATGTATATATGTATGTGTGTATATATGTATATATATGTGTGTGTATTTATATGCATATGTATATATAAGCATTTATAGTTGACATATATTTGAAATCTATATCAAAATTCTTTGAAATATACACTTAAATACATATTAGTATAAGCGAACAATGTTTTAACAAAGCTAACTTTTAAAAAATTATATCACAAAGTCCAAAGGCAGACTAATAAGAAGTCAGATAAAAAGAAAAGTGATAAAATGGAAATTGTTTCTGAATAAAATATATGATCATTTTACAGAAGCCTCCAGATGAAAAAGGCCCATTTTTGTGTTCAACAAGGAATGAAAAATAGCATACATCCTCACACACACACAATACTGAGAAATTTCAAAACAGCAAAGATAAAGAAAAAATCCTTAAGGTTTTCAGAAATATAAAGTTTTTATCCTATAAAAGGAATATGAGCTAGACTGTCTTCATCCCTCCTCTCAACATCATTGGGAAACTAGAATATAGTGAAGAATAGCATAAGAAATTCTAATTAAACTAGGCTTTTATCTCACTGATACCATTATTTAAAGTTCTTTATTTTATGAACATTTTCCAGAATTGTAAAGACACAGAAAGATTACTTTCTTAAGTCTCTCTCTTAGGACACCCTTTCCACAATTACAACCTATCAAAAAAAGAGAATCAATCATAAAAAAGAAAGATGCTGAATTTTTCCTATGAGAAGGGAAGGGATGATATAGTTTGAATCTGGAATGCCCACCAAAGACCCATGTGATGAAGGTTTGGTCCCTAGCCTGTGGTAATTCCAGGAGGTGGAAGCTGTAGAAATCCTAGTGAAAATAAGTTAGGTCATTGGGCAATGGGCCTTGAAGAGGATGTTGGGACCATGATCCCTTCTTCTCCCTATGCTTCCTGGCTGCCATAAGGGGAACAGTATCCTCTTTCACACTCCCAACATAATGTCATGTGCTACCAACAGACCAAAGCAATGTGTCAAGCAACCATGGACCAAAACCTCTGAAAATGAGAAACAGAGTAATCTTTCTTTCCTTACATCGTTTATTTGGTTATTTTGTCAGGCTTATGAAAAATTCACTAACACAAGGAAATGCTAACAATAACATAAGCCTGACCAGTTTGAAGTTTGGGTGAGAATGGGTAGAGGAAAGGCTGTCTAGAAATAAAGAAACAATAACCTCTACAGATGAAATCACATTACAGAAAAATTAGGATGACTGAAAGGATAGAAATAGTTTAGCCTCTATGACATCTCAGTAATCATTGGCCAAGGTGTCATTCAAGTCCCACATTGAGAATAAATTTGATGGCAAAAGACTCAACTTTGAGAAGGAGAGGCATAACAGAGATACTTTTCCAAACACCATAAAAATTAATTTTCTGTAAAATGAACAAATAAAGGCCAAATCTCATACCAGATTTTTATAAGAAAGTGAAGCATTATATCTTGCAAATCATGAAAGAATGCAACACAACACACCTACAAACAGATAAAAACTTCTTTTTGGGAATAGATCTTACTCTGTTGCTTAGACTGCTATGGAATGTACTATGTAGCCCAGACTAGCCTCAAATTCACAGCAATGTTTGTGCCTCAGCCTTATGAGTACTGAGATTGCAAAAGTGTGCTACCATGCTTAGCAAATATAATTAACATAAATTTTATGCAAGAAATATTTTAAAGTGCAGTTTTCAATCACAATATTCTGCTGCTTTGTCTTTCTTCTTCAACTATTCTGAGTAAATTTTCCTTAAAAGTTAACAGGGTGAGGATTGTGATCAATGTATTACCAACAATTAGCATTTTCTCAGGAAACTTTTTTACAGTGACATCAACAGAACTGACATGTAAACAAATAAATTAAAAATGTTAAACTTTTTCAAACTAGGAGGCTGGGTTTCCTTCAATGGATCAACACATGGAATAGCTTCCTCCTGTTAAGTAACAGAGGTATTGCCTTCTCACTGGAAACAGAAATGGGAAGCACTCCCAGAGGCCCATTCTGCCCTAGTCTTTTTATAAATGTGCTTCATAACCTAAAGGCATATATTCTATTTCCTAGCCTAAGTCTCCAGACTCCCATCAAATCATCAATTTCATGTTACCTGATAATAAAACCCATTGTTGTTGTTTAAGTTACCTCACAAGTAAACTTTTCTGTTGTCTTTTCATTTTCTTTTTCTTTTCTTTTTTTTTTTTTGGTGGTGTTTGTCTTATTCAGCCAGTGAGCCACATGCTGGTTGGATAAACCTCCAAACCAGGTACAGTTTTGGGAGGAAAGGATTTATTGAAGCTACAGATTCAGGGCAAGGTCCATAATGGTGAAAGAAGTTGGATCTCTTTCACAGGTCCAAGCAGAGAGATAAAATCCCATCATGAACACCATATACATACCAACAAAACACACAGGGGAGCAGAGAAGATATTTTCTCTCCCTTTATATAGCCTTAGGGTGGGTCTTCCAACTCTTCCCCAGATTTATTGACTTCCTGAATCTCTGGAATTTCTTTCCTGCACTTCCCTCTCAGGAAGGGATGTTGTAGCTCCCCTGAGCCTTCTTACATCATGCCCCCTACTGAGAAGGCTGCCTTCCTGTAAACAATGTCAGAGACCCACTCCTGCTCAAAGTTGAGTGTCTTGCCATCAAATTATTCTCAAGGTGGGATTTACAAAACACCTTGGCCAATGAGTTTTGAGATTTCATAGCCCCCTACTGAGAGGCTACCTTCCTGTGAACATCCTCAGAGGCCCACCCAATATAATTAAAAAGATAAAGTTGACAACAAAACCTAACCATCACAGTTGGGTTATTTTCTGCAGCAACAAGGAAGTTGACTATAACAGATGTGCTGAGGATTCTCTCTCTTTCCTAAAACATTTCCATTCAGTTTATCAAGAGACCTGAATTTGCCATTGACTGAGGCTCCAAGGTACTGCCAATCCCTAACCCAAGCCATTCAGCCAACTTGCCAGAATATTCATTTGATGAGAGGATGCTAATTACCAGAGATTTGATTTCACATAGAACATGAAACACTCTCAGTATCAGAGGATATGCATCAGTTAAATTATACAGATACTTGATAGTGGCAGAAAGGGCTCATTTTGATTGCTTTGTACTAATACTGCATGAATGAGTACCCTCCTAATAGTTCGCAAAATGGAGACCAGGATAAAGTAATAAACACCCAAAGAAAGGACCAGGAGAATGTTAGTAAATTCTGGTTACATTCTGGGTATAATTTAGAAAAGAAATCTTGGATTTTTAATGTGTTTTCATAGGACCTGAGAAGGATTCTGTTGTTGGCTGTCATTAGGGTGGGACAGGAGACTTACAGGAGATTGACAGGAATTGTCTGCCATATATTGTATCTCCTATAGATGTGATCCCATGAGATTCTCACAATTCTTTGGATAATGGGAAAGAAATATTATTTCCAGGATCAGTAAAAATTGAGGCTGAGAAAGGGGAAGTTGAAAGACCCCCCCCAAGGCCTCTCTCAGGAGAGCGTACCCCAAAACTCCAATAACCACACCAGCAGATACAAAAGCAAGAGGATTTCATTCTTCAGCTGCGCAGTCGGGCTCCACAAGCAGGCAGATGAATGTCCAGGCAAGATGGAGCCCTGAAGAACAAAGGAGCAGGGTATTTATGGACAGAAGCTATCTAATTATAATACAGCTTAGGTCACAGTGTGTGTGGTATTTCTATTGGCTCCTTTTCTGTATCTGTGTGCCTCTTGATTGGTTATTTCCTTGGAGCCACATCCCAGGGCCAGCCCACATTCCAGAACAGCCATATGCTTCCTTATATGGTGTCTTTTTTTTTTACTTCCTGGTCTTTGTGATCAGACATTCTTTAGGGAGGGGGAAGTAAGTCTAAAAATGGAATCTGCTTTATAAAATGGATTCTTCATTCCCCCCTTGTCTTATGGGCCTATTTGAATCTTCAAATATTGCCTCTGAGGTTCTGAGTTGCTGATAGCCCTGAGTGAGCACAAAGGTTTGCACTATTGAAATTTTTTCTAATAAAGGAAATAAATCTATTTATAATATATGGTCCGACAGTTAATAAAAGCAGGAGAATGAGAAGTGGGCCTATTGATTCTATAGAAGTGACGGTCAGCAGATAATATAGGCATAGTATTAGGAACGAATGAGTCTTATCTTGAGGGGATTTGCAGAGTGCCGAAGGTGCTGTTGTGGTTGGGATATGGTTGCCTCCGATGGGTGATGATTTTATGTGTGAAGCGTGGATTCAGGCGAACATGTAGCTTGAAGGGGTTGTCAGTCTTTTTCCAGTTTCCATTCTGGTCCTGATGGAGGCGCCGGCTTGATATGAGACGCATGGATTCATGATGCAATGCCATCTACCTTGACAGCCGTTGGGGTGGTCAGGAGTATCAGGTAGGGCCCCCTTTAGCGAGGTTCTAGGCTCCCAATCTTATGACGACAAACCAGCACGTAGTCACCAATCTGGAAGGGATGTGGGTGAGAGAGCTCCCCGGTGTCCTTATAGGCTGCCGCAAGAGGCTTCCAGATCTCCTGCTACACCAGTTGTAAGGCTCTTAAATGAGCCTGTAGGGAAGGGGTAGAGGCATGGGATGAAAAATCAGAGTCAAAAAAGGTTATAGCAAGAGGTGGGCACTCATATAGGATTTTGAAGGGAGTTAGACCATGAGGTCCGGGGGTGTTTCTGGCCCGATATAAGGCCAGGGGTAGTAATTGGACCCAGTCTCTAGTGCCAGTCTCCAGCGTTAATTTAGTCAAAGCCTCTTTAATTGTTTTATTTATTTTTTCTACCTGACCTGAACTTTGGGGTCTATATGCACAGTGTAATTTTTAATTTATCCCCAATAATGTGGCCACTTTCTGACTTACCTGAGAGACGAATGCAGGCCCATTGTCTGTCCCCAGATATTTTGGCATTTTATACCTGGGAAGAATTTTCTCCAGCAACTTCTTGGTTACAGTGGCCGCAGTCTCCTTCCGGGTAGGGAATCCTACTTTTCATCCTGAGAAAGTATCTATAAACACTAGCAGATACCTGTTATTGTATAATCCAGGTTTTATCTCTGTGAGGTCAATTTTCCAATGCTCTCCCGATCTTTGTCCTCTTTGCTGGTGTCCAGTAGGCAACTTGAGACGCTGAGCGTTTACCTGTGCACAAACTTTATAACGATCAGTTATTAATTTTAATAATTGCTCCCTTCCTAGAGTCTTTTTCTTTGTTTAACTGTTGGCTCATTTTCTTATGGCTGAGATGTGTTAATTTATGCAGATCAGAAATGAGGATTTTAGCCACGGATTGCGGTAACACAGTCTTTTCTTGATATTTCCAGGTGTTTGATTCCTTATCAAAATCTGCTCCCAACTTCTGTATTATTTCTAATTCGCAGTATTTGTATGACCATTCTGGTCTCCGGCCAATTAAAGGGAGTTTAGCCGCTATAATCATTTGAGTTGGGCCCAGTGCAGCTTGGCATGCTATCTCATCTGCCATGCGATTCCTTTTTGCCATTGGGGAGTCTCCTTTCTGGTGACCTGGGCAATGGATGATGCTGACCTTTTTGGGTAGCAGTAGGGCCTGGAGGAGGTTTAATATTTCCTCCTTATGTTTGATTTGCTTTCCTGCTGAGGTTAAAAGTCTTTTCCTTCTATAGATCTCTCCGTGGACATGAGCAGTGGCAAAGGCATATCTACTATCAGTATAGATATTTATTTTTTTGTTCTTTGCCCTCCTTAGGTCCTCAGTTAAATCAATAATTTCAGCCTTTTGGGCTGAAGTCCCAGGAGGTAGTGCGCCAGCCCAAATGACAGATTGTCCATCTACCACCGTTGCCCCGGCCTTAAGTTCTCCTTCCAGGAGGTAGCTGCTTTTATCGGTGAACCAGGTCTGCGCACCTTCCAATGGCACATCTGAAAGGTCCGATCGAGCCCCATGCACTTCAGACAGGAT
>PVHP010043133.1:0-14680 GCA_004024765.1 Zapus hudsonius
AAGAGGGTACAATTTTTAACAATTGGAAACACAGAGCTGACATGCATTGAGGCTGTCAGCAGTCACAAACACAATTTGGTAATTAGGAAAATATCTTTATTATTTTTTAAATGTTCCACTATTCAATTTCAAAACTGTAACAGTGACTTTTTCACAACTTTACAAATGATAGAAAAATGATTTTCCTCTTCTTTATGAAAATGTCACCCACAAATTGGATAGAACTCTACCAGGACCGACACTCAGCAGGAAGGAGGGAGCAGAGAATACAATAAATAGGGCTGTGGATCTCTGGCTGACCTGAATGCTTTTCCCACACATGAAACTTCAGTCTGGTCCCAAAGATGAAAACTTCTCCAAGGGAAGTTCAGTCCACAAATCATGGCCCACTGAGGCAAGCCTCTGTCTTGAAGGCCAGCAGCACTGAAGGCCCAGAGCTTGGTATTTGGGGCTGCAGACCAATCAAGGCAGCTTCGTGAGAATGAGGACAGGAGCCCAAGGCTCCCAATCTTTTCTCTAAAACCCAACCACAAAAGAGGCCATGGATCCTGGCCAAATGGGGCTCTAGATTTAGAAATTTCCCCTTTTATTTAGCTCACAAAGACTAAATTTGTCTAACAGCTCTTTAAAAAAAAAAGTCAGAAAACAAACATTTGGTTCTCTTTCAGCTGTAATCAACAGTGGATAATTTTTAGAAAAAGACAACTTGAGTTGGGCATTGTTAAGTCTGTGTTTTGTTTTGGGGCCTGGGCCTCCTTCCTTTCTCTTACGTGGTTGAAGGGGAGGAGGGACAGCTGGAGCAGAAGGCTTTTGTTGATTTGAGAAAACTGCTCCAGTGTTTTGCGCTCATATACAAAAGCTGATGGAATCCTGAAACGATCCCACTGATTTTTATGAGAAACATGACTGTCCCTCTTGGGTGTCTTGAGTCAAAACAAGGCAATCGCCTAGTGATTTATAGTCCCCACTACACGTCCCGCCTTCCAGAAAGCATGAGAGGAAGGGCCAGCCTGCGCCAGGCCAGGCGCAATTGTAAACACACCACTGACAGCCTGGACACTTTGTTTCCACACGCAACAGGACTTTTTTCTCTGGCCCTGGTTGAAGGGTCACCTCCCCCAGACAGCTTAGGAGCAAGCAGATGGGAGAGCTCCCTTGAAGCCCACCAGTGAGGGGCCATGCACTGGAGTGTGGCTGACAGCATTGTCATCATCGAAGGCAATCAGTACATTTATGGCATACAGAAATCATCCTGCGTTCTCCCGACTGGCCCCCAGGCTCAACCTGGCAGGACCTGAGACACAGGACGCTAGAGAGTACAAGGCACATGATTGAGGGGCCCCCACACTAGACCCCGAAAGATTATCTCTTCACACGATTCCAAAAGTGTTGGAAGGCAGAGGAGTTGGCGACACTCACTACGAGCAGCAGCAGCAGGTACAGGGACATCATGACCATGAACCAGTGGCTGGACAACCAGGAGAGATGGCGTGAAGCCCTGCTGAAGAGGAAGAAGAGCGAATGTTGCCAACAAGAGAAAAACATTTTTTTAAGTGTATGCAACCAGTTCTGGCTCAGAGGAGACGCAATGATGAATCTCGTCCTCTGCATGAGCCATGCTGTGGGGCTTCGTGCCGCTCAGCTCCAGAAACCTGGGGCTGTTTGCCCTGGCAGCCACGACGACGTGCCTTTCAACAGAACATTTTCTAAATGCACAAAGACAGCTCTGCAATGAGCTCACCCCACTCTTCCCTTTCTAGCTCCTCTTTCACCTTTTGTAACCCGTCTTTTCTTTCCTTTTTTTTTTTTTTTTTTTTTTGAGGTAGGATCTTGCTCAAGCCCAGGCTGACCTGGAATTCACTCTGTAGTCTCAGGGTGGCCTTGAACTCAAGGCAATCCTCCTACCTCTGCCTCCCAAGTGCTGGGATAAAAGGCGTGCACCACCATACCCAGCATCCATCTTTTCTAAAAAATATATATTTTTATTTATTTATTTGGGAGGAGGAGGGGAGAAAATGGGTGCCCAGACCTCTTGCCCCCTTGTCCTTGCACTGCAAGCAAACTCCAGATGTATGCACCACTTTGTGCATCTGGCTTTATGTGGATACTGGGGAACTGAACCCAAGCAGTCAGGTCTTTCAAGTAAGTGGCTTTAACCACTGAGCTATCACTCCAGCCCATAACCTGTCTTTTTTTTAATGCAAGAGGCTGGTACCTAGCCAGGCGTGGTGGCGCATGCCTTTAATCCCAGCACTTGGGAGGCAGAGGTAGGAGGATTGCTGTGAGTTCAAGGCCACCCTGAGACTACATAGTGTACTCCAGGTCAGCCTGGGCTAGAGTGAGACCCTACCTCAAAAAAAAAAAAAAAAGAGCTGGTACCTAGAAGAATCAACTAGCTCAGGGTGTCTACCCAGGTGGCGGCAAGTTACTTGGCAAAGGTCTCTGCACTTTTACTCACATGCAGATATAAATCTGAGCTGGGGAAATCCTTATTTTCCCACTGGGAGGTGTTCTAAGCCTTCCAAGTATACACTAAAGACACTCTAGGGAGAAGTGGGAAAGGAATGGAATTTTTCAAATAGATTTTTAAAAAATGTTTTATTTATTCATTTTCAAGGAGAGAGAGAGAGAGAGAGAGAGAGAGAGAGAGAGAGAGAGAGAGAGAGAGAGAGAGAGAACACTGGGGACACCACCTTGTGGGTCTGGTGTATGTGGGTCCTGGGGAATTGAACCCAGGGCCTTAGGCACTGGAGACAAGTGCCTTAACCCCTGAGCCATCTCTCCAGCCCCCATATAGATTTTTAAACCAAAGAAGAATATTTCCCAGATTCAGGAACACTGTAGAGACTTCCCAAACCTGAGTGGCATAGGAAGAATTTGGATTCGGATGGTTTACAAAGTCCATAAAATGGAAAACACTGGTATATTTAAGGAGTGAGATTATTAAATATGACCCCCTTTTCCTGTCACACACACTTGCCTGCTGCTGATCTGAACAGGAAGCTCATGGACCCGACGTGACAACATAAGCATCTACCCTGAGGACCGTGTGCACATTCTCCACTGCCATGGCTCTTCAGAGCTGCAGGCTCTCACCTGCTGCTGGGTTTGCTTATGTCTTAGTGCCTGGGATCGAACCCAGGGCTCATGGTATGCTAGGGAAGCCTTCTACCACTGAGCTCCATCCCCAGCTTCACTGCTCATTTGAGAGGGCCGCTGTGGGAAGGGGCTGAGCTGGGATGTAGTGTCCAGTCACCACCATCTCTTCAGACTGCCACAGGTATGACTTCATGCAGTCACGGAGCAGGCTTGGTTCAAGTCTTTCTGTATGGTCCCCGTGGAGTCAGGACCACATCGCCTGTGACTCCCACTCTTCACACCTCTGGTCTCCAGCATCGTGCTTTATGTGCTGACTGACACACAGTGGAGGCCTGAGGCAGATAACTGAGCAGCCAATACTGAACAGAACCAACACCGGGCCTCCAGGGAGGAGCCTCCTCTTACCTTTTGGGTAGCTTCTGCGAATACACCAGCAGGTACTTCACTCGCAGAAGCTGGTTATTAGTGACCACAAAGTACTTGGGAGGGATGTCTCCCCCTTCACTATACTTGATTCTTGCTCTGCTGCGGTCGATCTCCTGGGAATCTAAATGAGGAGAGTAAGGCGCTTTATAAGTAAAGAAGCAAATCAGGGCTAGAAATGAGGTCAGGGTTCCCAGTCCTGAGGTACAGAAATGCTGGCAAACAGGAGGAGACATACACAAGAGATTTAAGAAGCCACCGGGTTAGGGAGATGGCTCATCAGCTAAAAGTGCATGCTTGCAAAGTTGGCTGACCTGGGTTCAATTCCCCAGTACCTACATAAAGCCAGATGGACAAGTAGGGCTTGTGTCTGGAGTTCATCTGCAGTGGCTAGAGACCCTGGTGTGCCCATTCTCTCTTTCTCTTTCTACCTGCTTCTATCTCTCAAATAAATAAAAATATTTTTTAGATTAAAAAAAAAAAAAAAGGCAACAACTCAACTGAGTAGAGAAAGCAGAGGAAAGAGGCAAACTGAAGGCGAGATGACAGCCAGCAACAGCAAACGCTTAGGCCTGGTAAGAGATTGAACCTGAACCAGGGCCTGCAGTAGGTGTGGAGGTCTGATTCAGGTGTCCCCCATAACCTCATGTGTTCCAAATGCTAGGTCCCCAGCTGGTGGCAATTGGGAATTGGAGCCTCCTGGAGGCCATGTATTATTGGGGGCGGGCTTATGGAGGTGATAGCCAGCTTCCCCTTGCAGTGTTTGACACACTCTCCTGCTGCTGTTGTCCACCTGATGTTGGTCAGGAGGTGATGTTCAGCCTTTGCTCATGCCATTGTTTTCCTCTGCCATCACAGAGCTTCTCCTCGAGTCTGTAAGCCAAAATAAAAGCCCTTTCCTCCCATAGACTGTTTCTGATTGGATGTTTGTTGAAGCAAGGAGAAACTTACTGCAACATTCTCAATAAACCACACAGGTCAGGAGCTTCTGAGAACACTTACTTATATCTTTCTTAACTCAACTTTTTTGTTTTCATGTAATTTTTTTTTTTTTTGAGGCAGGGTCTCACTAGACTGATCTGGAACTCCCTGTGTAGCTAGCCTCAAAGTCATGGAGATCCTCCTACGTCAGCCTCCCCAGTGCGGGGATTATAGGTGTGAGCCACCATTCCTGACTATTTTTGTTTTATTGAGACAGGGCCTCATGTACCCAGGACAGGCCTCGGACTTGCTATGCAACTGAGTCTGACCTTGAACTCCTGATCTTCCTGCTTCCTGGCATATACTGGTTTACTTTTTTTTAAAAAATATGGTTATTTGCAAGGAGAGAGAGAGAATGGGCACACTAGGGCCTCTTCCTGCTGAAAGTGAACTCCAGGTGCATGCACCACTTTGTGCATCTGGCTTCACATGGGTACTGAGGAAGTGAACCCAGGCTAAAAGGCCCCCATGACTTTACTTTTTGTTGTTGTGTTTGGTTTTCTTGTGGTGCTAGGGATTGAACCCAGCACCTTGCACAGGCAAATGCACAGTCCAACATTTTATTGGGTGTGTGTGTGCTTATGCACATGTGTGCACCTAGGTGTCCTCATTCTCTCTCCACCTTTTTTTTTTTTGGGGGGGGGGTTCAGGATATAGTCTCACTCTAGCCCAGGCTGTAGTCCCACTCTATAGTCCCAGGCTGGCCTTGAACTCACAGGGATCCTCCTACCTCTGCACCCTGAGTGCTGGGGTTAAAAGTGTGTGCCATCATGCCCAGACTCTTTTTACAGGAAAACTTTTTCTTTTTCTTTTTTTTTTTTGGTTTTTCGAGGTAGGGTCTCACTCTAGTCCAGGCTGACCTGGAATTCACTATGTAGTCTCAGGGTGGCCTTGAACTCACAGTGATCCTCCTACCTCTGCCTCCCGAGTGCTGGGATTAAAGGCGTGCGCCACCATGCCCAGCTAGGAAAACTTTTTCTTTTAGTAACATAGAAAAGCTTTACCAAAGGAAAAAAAAAAAAAGGAGAGAGACAGAAAACAGTCAAAGCTATGTGACAGGAGAGGCTGCAGGGTTTGTTTTGATGTTTAATGTCACAGTTTGAAAATTTGCTAAGAATTACAAATTCAAATATTCCTGCTGTCTGGTTTGGAAGGGTGGTGTCAGACCTGGGCCTGTTCCTCAGGATCCAGTTGTTTTACATTACAGGGCGGGACAGTCCATTTTCTGCATTCTCCTATTCTTAGTAAACCAATAGGCCAGCTGAGACTGGAACAGCAGCCCCATGACTCCTGACTTGGAGGAAGACAGCCCAGCAGGAGGCACGTAAGGGACCCAGCAGGGCAGTGCAGATGAGGTGGCTGGCTAGTCATCTGCTCCCTAGAGACCCCAGGACTGACTCCTTACAGCCTCATCCTCCAGCACACACCAGTGTGGCTCAGGCATCCTCAGCTTTAGTTGAGCAAATAGTTATTGATTGTCAAACGACACTGGGTGAGAGTGAGACCCTACATCGAACCCACACCCCCCCCCCCAAAAAAAAAAGATCCTGGGACTGAGAGGTGGCTCAGCAGTTAAAGGCGCTTGTCTGCAAAGCCTGAGACTACATAGTGAATTCCAGGTCAGCCTGGCTGGAGTGAGACCCAAGAGTAAGACAAGCTGCCGCCATCAAGTGGCCCATAAGCTGCTTCTGGTTGGAGGTTTGTTAGCACCAGGAAGGTAGCTGCAACACAGCCCTCACTTAGCCCTCCTGCCTACAGGAAGTGACCTTTTCCATCATGGGTTCAATCCCTGAGAAGACTTCTCCCTCCTAAAAGGCCCCAAAGCATCCCTGAGCATTCAGTCAACCCCACCCAACCCCCAGGCCAGGAATAAGAGCTTCCAGAGCCAGTGCTGGGTCACTCACCCTTCTTCCTGATTCGGCACTTGACATCGGGATGATCAATGACCTCACACACAGCCACACAACTGAGGATGGGACCCAGGAGGCTGCGTTGCCACCCGTGGCCGTGGGGACTATAAATGAGGGCCAGGCTCAAATCACTTGTGAGGTAGGTTCCTTCTCCAAACAAGGATGTCTGGAATGGGAGAGGCCAACATTAGAGCAACATACAGAGGGCTGGAGAGATGGCTCATCAGTTAAGGTACTTGCCTGCAAAACCTAAAGACCAGAGTTCCATTCCCCAGTACCCAGGTAAAGCCAAATGCACAACAGAGTTGTAAACACAAACATTTTCACCTTCTTCTCCCTGTCCCCCACTCTCCCACCCCTCCGTAAGACAAAAGGATCAAATAACCTATGACATCATTATAGGATTTATTACTAAACACATTCCCATCTGACAGCAGTTTAACTGACTGTGGATTTGGCCAGTTAGCCTGGCAGACAAGCAGTACCTTGTGACCAAGGTTGAGTGGGAAAAGAGAAAACAAAACAAAGATATCAGAGGCCAAACAGGCCTCAGCTGGAATGTTCCAACAAGTTATATAAATTCTGCCTCAGTTTCTGCATCAACAAGATGACAGTAATGCTTCTTTCATGATTGTGGATGGGACACCTGGCTACAGGTGAACTCCATGACAGGTTCTGATGTCGTAGTGAACAGAGCACTTTCTGCTGTATGAGGGCACTAAGCTTGGGCTTATTTGGAGTGTGGTCCTTGGAGAAAAACAACTTTTGCCATGTGTATCTTCTAACCACTGACCAGCTATGACCACTCAGGAAGCAGGAGACTGGGCCTGCTGCCGTTCCCTCCTAGAAGGGGACAAGAAGGCTCATCAGACCCTCACCCAAGATCTGTGAGGTCTCTGGGGACTTAGGAGGGTGGAAGACTCCATCTACTCCATCCATGCTGGATGACACCTCACGATGCTACGGCCACTTTGGGGTCCTGTAACCCGTCCCCCATGCTCCGTAAGGAAGCCTAATAAACTCATTGGTTTGCCAGGGTAAACTTTGGTGGAATTGGCCTTTAGTTTGTTGGTGGGGGGTCCCCGGCCTGGGTCAGTATCACTTGTGGCATCTCCCCAGAAAGAGTTCACACAACACACCCTTATGTGCAGGGAAGGAATCACACCTGAAAAAGAAGGAACTCTGTCATTACTTGAAAAAGAAACAAGTTTCCTAGATGAGAAACTGACCAAATGAGAAAGGCAGACCAGAGAGGAAGTTTGTGTGAGTTAAGAAAATGTCCAAATATTGGCCAGGCTTGGTGGCGCATGCCTTGAATCCCAGCACTATGGAGGCAGAGGTAGGAGGATCACTGTGAGTTCAAGGCCACCCTGAGACTACACAGTGAATTCCAGGTCAGCCTGGACTAGAACAAGACCCTACCTTGAAAAACTAAAAAAAAAAAAAAAAAAGAAAAGAAAATGTCCAAATATCTAGGAGGCAGCTCCCTGGCAGGGTGCTCAGTTGGCACATCCATATGGAAGTATGCCAAGTAGAGTACTGGCAAGACAGGCATCAATGCTCAACCATGATGACAGATGCAGTGACACCAATCAGGGTGCTTTCTCACTGCCTCAGATGCCTCTCATCACATTCCTGTAACTGTGACCAATGAATGGACTTTGATGGTCAAGGTGAAACTCGACTGCCATCCTTGACTGCCAGTCCAATATCTCAAGATGCTGAGTGGACGTGAAGAGCTCACTAAAGTCCGTTCTATGCTCTGTGATTGAGAAATGTCCTATTCAGAGGCACCAGGCTGCCGCAACTGTAAACAGAGTTTGGGGCAAACAAAACAGATTTCTGGCCTTTTGGGCGCTCCTGGACAGGTTAGGTAAACAGTGTCCTCATCTCTTAACCACGGCCACAGGCTGTCTCCAGGGACTATGGATACCATCTGTTCAGCCCCCACCTCAGTTCTCTACTTAAGCTCACATGTGCATGCCCTTCTTGAGACTCAAACCTTGCACAACAGAGCTGAGGAGATGGCTCAGTCGCTAAAGGCGCTTACTTGTAAAGCTTGCTGACCCTGGTTGGGTTCCCCAGCACCCATGTAAATCCAGGTGCACCTTTGTCTAGAGTTTGTTTGCAGTGGCAAGAGACTCTGGCACACCCATACCCACTCACTCTCAAACAGATAAAAATAAATAAACCTTAAACAAAACTGCTATGAGCAGAGGGCATGGGAGAGAGAAACTAAGGGTCTTTCCTCCTCATTGAAAACCCAAGCAGGGGAGGTCAGAGACTGATTCGATTTACCAAAGACTCTTAGACACAGCTAGGTAGCAAGCCTGGGTAGTGGAATGAAGGTCTGGAGGAGACCATAAGGTCCAGGCAACTTCCCCAGGCTGGCTCCAGGTTAAAGCAGAGGCCCTGGATTCCAGTAGCCTGTCCGTAATAGTAAACTGAGAGCCAGGGTAAATAAGCCTATCATCCTCAGCAAAACCCCAGCACTAATCAGACACAGCAGGGCTGGGAAGGGCGTCTCTAGCCTCAGGGCTGCAACAGCCCCAACTGAGCCCAAGCTCAGGAGCCAGCCCTTCACAGACAAAGCAGATGCTGACGTACCCTGGATGCCCTCTCCAGGGTCGATAAGCATAGACACTGCTCTGCTTGGTGCTCTGAATCCACACGAAGAAGGCTTTGTACTCACAAGCTGCTTCAATCCTCCTATTGCTAGGGGACACCTATGCTACAGATGAAGAAACTGAGGCTCAGAGTTTTAGTCCTTCTGCCCAGGACCATAGTGTTGCCAAATCTGTTTAGCTCCAGGCCTTCCTCTCACAGCTTCCTGGGGAGTCAAATAAGTACCAAATAAGTAGAGAAGGGCTGGATGACACTGCTTAGGCTCCTAGTAGGAGAGCAGAACAGCTTCAGAGGAAAGAAGGACCTCTATGATACATTGTGGAACACCCCTCAGTTTCTCCCAGGGATGACACTGTAGGAGTGTCCCTGAGGGCCACTGTCAAAACACAGTGTGCCAATGGGTCACTTGGAGATCTTGTTCAAGTGTGGGCTCTGATCAGGTGGTCTGACGTGGGCCTGAGGCTCCACGTTTCCTACAAGAGGCTCCCAGGTCCACACGGAGTGAAAGGGCTTAGTCACACATTAAGCTTCCTTGTGAAAGGACCCACTCCCACAGAGTCTGAGTTAATTGGTCTGAGATGTAGCCAAGGTATTATGGGACTGGTTTTTTTTGTTGTTTTTTTTTTTTTTTTTTTTTTTTTTGGTTTTTCGAGGTAGGGTCTCGCTCTAGCTCAGGCTGACCTGGAATTCACTATGCAGTCTCGGGGTGGCCTTGAACTCACA
Organism: Zapus hudsonius; assembly: GCA_004024765.1. Lineage (NCBI taxonomy): Eukaryota > Metazoa > Chordata > Mammalia > Rodentia > Dipodidae > Zapus > Zapus hudsonius. The sequence goes on from PVHP010043133.1 coordinate 9,762, forward strand.
GCAATCCTCCTACCTCTGCCTCCTGAGTGCTGGGATTAAAGGCATGCGCCACCACGCCTGGCTTTTATGGGACTTTTAAAAGCTTTCTAAGTGATCTAAACGTACAGCCAAGGCTAAGAACCATGGATGCTTCCCAAACTGTAATCAGCGCAGGGATTCACTAGAAATCCTGTCAAAGTACAGGTGGCCAAAGACTCAAAAAGTCAAGGGTGGACACAACTTTCTCCATTTTCCAAGGCTCCTAGTAAACCTCCCTGCCCACACTCCATTCTCCACCAAGGCGCTGGCCTGGGTTCCGGCACGCCCCTCCCATGCTCCCACAAGCGAGGACTCACCTTGTTCAGGTGGCAGTGCAGGCCATTGTGGATGATGGAATGGAAGTTTTCTAGACGGCTTCCATGGTAGGCGTAGATTAAGTCTCTGTCTCCTTTGGTCTCATAAAATTTAGTGTTCACTGGGTCAAAATACTCGATTTCAAACAGGAAGTCGGGGGTGGGGACAGGTGTGCTAGGGGTACCCGTCAGCTGCTGGATCTTTTCAAACTTGAAAACATGAAGGAAGGGAGTCACAGTTTGGTGGAGACACGTGTAGAACATGCTGCAAAGATGATCTCCTTAAGCCATGGTTCCACTCCCATCATCTCTGCTCGTTAGAACAACTACCTTCCTAATTCTATAGACATTAATTTTTTAAAATATTATTTATTTGCAAACAGAGAGAGAATGGGTGTACCAGGGTCTCTAGCTGCTGCAAATGAACTCCAGATGCATGTACCACTTTGTGCATCTTGCTTTATGTGGGTTCTGGGGAATCGAACCTGAGTCATTAGGCTTTGCAGGCAAGCACCTTAACCACTGAGCCATCTCTCCAGCCCAAAGAGATCATTTTTAATGCTCCGAACACTCTCAGGCTGGACATGGTGGCCCATATCTGCTATGATTCAACACTCAGAAGCTGAGGTAGGAGGATGGCATGTTACAGGCCAACCTGGGCTACATAACAGACCCTGGCTTCAAAAACAAACCAAAACAACAAATCAAAAATAAAACTAGGGGGCTGGAGAGATGGCTCAGCGGTTGGGGCGCTTGCCTCCAGTGCCTGAGGCCGCGGGTTCGGTTCCCCGGAGCCCACATGGGCCAGACCCACAGGGTGGTGGCTCTCTCTCTCTCTCTCTCTCTCTCTCTCTCTCTCTCTCTCTCTCTCTCTGCTTGAGGGTGAATAAATAAAATATTAAAAAAAATAAAATAAAATAAAACTAGGGCTGGATCGATGCCAGATGATGCACAAGGCTATTAATGCAGAGTTCCTTTGCAGTGGCTAGAGGCCCTGGTGCGCCCAATCTCTCTCTCCTTCCCTCTTTCTCTTAAGTTTTTTTTTTTTTTTTTTTTTGTTTTTCAAGGTACAGTCTCACTCTAGCCCAGAATGACCTGGAATTCACTCTGTAGTCTTTGGGTGGCACCAAACCCACAAGGATCTCTTACCTCTGCCTCCTGAGTGTTGGGATTAAAGGCATGTCCAGCAAAAAAAAATTTTAAACAAAAAAAATAATAAAACCAGGCCCGGGGAATGTATATAGCTCAGTTGGTAGAGTGCTTGCCTAACATGCACAAAGCTCTGGGTTTGATCCACAGCACCACATAAACCAGTCATAATGGTACACCTGTAATCTTCTGCACTTGGTAAGTAGAGGCAGAAGGATCAGAAATTCAGTCAGCTGAGTGTAGTAGTGCACACCTTTAACCCAGGACTCGAGAGGCAGAAGTAGGAAGATCACCATGAGTCTGAGCCAGCCTGGGCTACAGTGAGTACCGGATCAGCCTAATCTAGAATGGGACCCTGCCTTAACACCTCCCTCTCCCAAAAAGTCCCAAAAGTATAAAAACGGGGGAAAGGAGAACCAGTGATTGATTAAAATAGAACTTGAAACCAAGCCTGAGGTTCTGCACTACTCTAGGCTCTGCTTTGTTTTCTAACAACTCACTAAGCCAATGTCTGCCTGTCTGTCCACTGAGCTTTAGGGTGTGCTCAGGGTCCATAAGCGTTTGTGGAGTTCTCAGGATGTGTGCCCAAGCATTGCTCACTACTGTTAGTTTCACAGGTGAAGACGCAGGAGCCTGCTCACTTCATTTTGCCAGTTCCTGGGCTCTTCAGATCCTGAATCAGAACCCGAGGGTGGGGCCCAGGAATCTGCATTCTCAACTAGTTGCCCAGGTCATTCTGGTGTCCTCAGGAGGTCTCAGAGCAACTGGATTGGTTTTGTCTTGGAGCCATCAGATGCAAGAAACTGTGCTCCTACAAACCAAACCAAAGTCTCACCTGTGACTTTGTGGTACTGTGGATTGTCAGGACCTTGGAGGATAAAATCCAGGTCACCAGGTCCCAGGCTGGTTTGTCTTTGTCTCCAGAGGACTGGAGAAGTTCCTTCAGGTTGGGCAATCTGCCAGCATCTGCAAGCTGAAGGAAGGAGAGCCTCCATTAGCAAGGATCCCGGATAAAATGGTATTCAGGGGCCCTCTAGTGGTAAGGTGGAAAACTTCACTCCTTCCATATCAAAGGACGAGAGATTCATAGGCCTTCAATCCCCTTTCCTAATAATACCAACCCCTGAAAGCTCTAACTCCAGAAGGTTCTATTTTGTTTCAATCATTTGATACAAAACATGACCTGAAGCCCGGTGTAGTGGCTCACACCTTTAATCCCATCACTAGGAGGCAGAGGTAGGAGGATGGCTGTGGGTTTGAGGCCAGCTGGGGGCTACAGAGTGAGTTCCAGGTCAACCTGGGTTAGAGTGAGACCCTACCACCAGGGAAACAAAAAAGAAAACAACACAAAAAAACATGTCCAGAGCTGATGTGAGGTTAACCTTCATCCCCAGTACCCACATAAAACCAGATGCAAATGGCACATGCACCTGGATTTCTTTTGTAGTGGTAAGAGACCCTGACATGCCCATGTACTATCTTTCTCTCTCTCACACACACAAATTAATTAATTAATTAATTAATTATTTAATTAAATAAATATGAAGGGCTAGAGATGTAGCTCAATTGGTAAAGTGCTTGCCTAGCATGAAGCCCTGGGTTCAATCCTCAGAGCGTCAAAAAACCAAGTATAGCGTCACATGTCTGTAATTCCAGCTCTGGGGATACAGTGGCAAGAGGATCAGGTGCTCAAGGACAGCCTTAGCCAGTAGTGAGCTTAAGGCCAGCCTAGGCTACATGAGTCTGTCCCCCCCCCCCCAAAAAAAAAATCAGCTAGGTACAGTGGTACACACCTGTAATCCCAGCACGGGGGTGGGGGTTTGGGTGTGGCAGAAGCAGGAAGATCTCAAGTTGGAGGCTAGTTTGGGCTATACACAGTGAGAACTTGTCTCAAAAAGAAAAACAGATGGAAAGCCGGGCGTGGTGGCGCACGCCTTTAATCCCAGCACTCGGGAGGCAGAGGTAGGAGGATTGCCGTGAGTTCGAGGCCACCCTGAGACTACATAGTGAATTCCAGGTCAGCCTGGGCTAGAAAAACCAAAAAAAAAGAAAAACAGATGGAAGGATGGAAGGAAGGAAGGAAGGAAGGAAGGAAGGAAGGAAGGAAGGAAGGAGAGAGAAAGTGAGAGAAGCAAAAGAACAAAGCTTCCCCAATCTCTAAAGGACGAATTGTCTGTCACAGTCCACCTTTGTTGATGACAGGGTCTCACTCTGTAGCCAGGCTGGCCCTAAATTCAAAGGAATTCTCCCACCTCAGCCTCCCCATGCAGAGATTCTAGGCATACTTCTGCAGACTTTGCTCTGGGAAAGGAAAGATCCACCTGGAAGGCTGGCTGGAGGAGGCTGAAGGTGGTGGGCAGACTGGGAAGAGATGCCTCTCTAACTAGCCAGAGTGAGCAGAGGAGAGATGAGCGTGAGCTGGAAGGAGACAACACAACCTCCTGGCTTTCAACCAGTGACAGGGAAACCAAGCAGGTCACCAGCTCCAGGAACCTGTGTGCAAATGTAGCCAAAGGGGATTCTTGCCACCAGGAAAAACTAGAGCTACTCAGGTGTAAATGGCAAAGTCCTAAGCAGGAAAGAAAGAACATCTGAAGTTTGTCTAGAAAAGTGCCAGAGGTCATACTTATACTAGAGGGTGAAGGTGTTGAGCAGGAAATGAACCAAAAAGCACCAGCCTCCAGGGCCTACGACATGGGGAACAGTGAGGTGAGGAGGTGGCAGAGAGGGCTGCCAGATGAAGGCTGGAGAAGTAGACATAAAGTTCCATACACCTGAGGTACAGGGGCTAGGGAGACGGCAGTGGTTGAAGGCATTTGCTTGCAAAGCCAGTCAGCACAGGTTCAAATCCCCAGCCACCCACATAAAGCCAGGCAGGCATTCGTTGGCAATGGCAAGAGACCCTGGCATACACATGCAAATCATAAATTAAAACATTCTTCAAAAGCCCTGAAGTGACTCACACCTATAATCCCAACACTTGGAGGGAGAGACAGGATTTGGGCTGACTAGTCTAGTGATCCATCAGGGGCTGGGAGATGGCTCGGTGTGTAGGCCTGATGACTGGAGTTCAGATGTCAAGAATCCACGTAAAGATGGACGTGGTGGTGCGTATCTGTAATGTAGCACACCCACCCCAGACGGGGAGTGGAGGCAGAAGCTCGAGGCCAGCTAGTCTGCAACAAGAAAACCTGCCTCAAACAAGGTAGAACACCAGAGGTTGTCCTCTGACCTCCACACACATGCCCACATTCATAAACATGCACACACAGAGATGAAGGAAAGAAGGAAAGGGAAGGAAAAGAAAGGAAGAAAGAGGCTTGGTGGCTCAGGACTCTAATCCCAGCACTTGGAAGCTGAGGTAGGAGAATCACCATGAGTTTGAGGTCAGCCTGGGCTATAGAGAGAATTCCAGGTCAGCCTGGTCCTGAGACATTG
>PVHP010043134.1:0-14662 GCA_004024765.1 Zapus hudsonius
ACAGGTCCCTGTGGCAAAGACAAAGTAACCACTACTGTTTAAATCAGCTGTAGAAGTCCTTATTCAGCTGAGAGATCCTGGGTCTAGAACCAGCTCAGAGTGCAGACTGGAGGAAAGGCTGACTCCCCGTGAGGTGGGTGACCTCAGGTCTCCTGCCCTACCTGCTGTCTTCATCATGATGTCTTCATGTGCTTCCTAGGGCACACTCACCACCTTGCTGTCCTGAAAGGTAATTCTACTCCTGTCACTGCTGACAGCAAAGCATGGTCACCTTTTGCCCCAGGGTTCCATCACCACACTGCCACAAGGAAGCACCATTTTGTTAAGATTCATCCTACCAGACCTGGGATGCCAGTCTCTAAAGTCCTCATCAATCTGAAAACAAGCAACTTGAAAACTGGAGTGTCTGCATGGCTTCCAAGAAACAGGTGAGCTGGCAGAGGTAAGTGTCCTCCTGATGATCCATCTGAGCATGCCCACTTCTCTGTGGTTTTAGTGTGTGGGGGTGGGGTGTGTGTATATGTGTGTATGCTCACATTTGTGTGGGCACTTATGTTCATATGTTCATGTGTGTCAGTGCGCGGGCATGTAAACATGTAGTGTGCATGCAGATGGAGGCCAGAGGAGGATATTTTGTGTCCTTATTCTTTAAGAGCAAGTCTCTTAATGAACCTACAGCTCACTGATTTGGTTAGACTGGTTGACCACTGAGCCCTAGGGAGCCTCTACCTCCCCAGTGCGGGAATCACAGGCTCATGTCACCACACCCGGCATTAGATATGGGTTCAGAACTCAAGTCCTTATGCCTGCAAAACAAACTCTTCTCCCTGGCACTTTCTGCTACTTTCTTATACCCTTCAGGTGAAAATCCTGCCATCAGGATTGTGGGTCATAACTGCAACATTCCCAGTGGCATCCTACTCTGTAGTAGGACACGCATGGCAACACGGGGAGCCCTCCTTTGGAGTCCTCAATCAGTTGTTCAATTCTTAGTCATGAAAACTAGTTTCTATGACCAAATATCCACTCATCTGGGGTCTTCTCTGCCCTCTGTATTCACTGCCATGGGAATCACTCCTAAGCTTCCAGGTTACCAGTGCCCCACAGGTCCTAAGGGATCCAGTCTTCCTTGACCTTAGTCATGCTAATATAGCCCCTGGCTATCCATCTGGAGCCCATGGGGAAAGGTTAGGGTAACACAGAGTCATGGGGCTCCGGCCACAATGGACCCCAGAATAATCACGGAGATGGAATCTGTGCGTGCATGATCATCAGCATGTGCATGTATGCAAAGGAATTATCTAAAATAAATTTCAATAGTCCATTCATTTTTTTTGAGAAATCACATTACAGAGTTGACACTATCAGGCACAAATATCGTATCATAATAGAAATCGTATAATAAACTTAATTGGTGTCTTTACTTAGCAAATATCGGGATGTGAACTGGTATGTCATCTAAATTTTTTTTCACAGAGTTTTCTAATTCTTGACCCAAACTATGATGTTTGTTTTATGAATCATGATTGTTACAATAGTCCAGGACCAAATTCAGAATCTTTATCCTCTCTTTTATATATAATATTTTATTTATTCGTTTTCAAGCAGAGAGAAAAAGAGAGAGAGAGAGAGAGAGAGAGAGAGAGAGAGAGAGAGAGCACCAGGGCCACCACCTTGTGGGTCTGGCTTATGTGGGTCCTGGGGAATTGAACCCGGGGCCTTGGGCACTGGAGGCAAGTGCCTTAACCGCTGAGCCATCTCTCCAGCTCTTTATCCTCTCTTAAAAAGGGACTATATAAAAAGTGGATTCCTCTTCCTATAAAAATATATCAGCATTCCCAGCAATACATTTCATTAGAAAAAAATGTAAAATCTTATTTTAACAATAAGTAATAATATAATTTATTAAAACAATGCAGAATGTTTTGATAAGGATTAATGTGAATATGCAAATTATTTATAATGCGGAAAGTCCACAGCCTGGCTTTAACAGTGCTCACAGAAATATATCACATTTGAACATATCTTAGATGAGGAAGTGATTTATTGTAAGCTATATCATTAAAAAAATAATATGTTGGTAGTAAAATGAGTGGAATGACTTAATTAAGAAGATGTAGAAGGCAGGTGAAATTAGAGAAACAGTCACTAACATTCCTCAATGCAAAGGAAAAGATGTTTTCAGGGCTGACTCCCTTCAAGAGTGATTTCCATTGTAAGTGGGACAGATGTGTAGATAACAGGTAACTCTTCCCCATGCTGCTTAGTTCTGAGGTTAAAGGATTACCAAGTGGTTTTTATCGCTCTGTGGAAAGCGAAAGAACTTTGCTTCAATTAAATGGTACTTTTGCAAATCTATTTGTGTGCAGGATTTAGTCACTGAGGCTTTTAAGTCACTTTAATAGGTGTGGCTGGACTTGGATTTACAAGCACCAAGTTCACCTTCTCAGTGGTCTCAATGCTGACTTACAGAGGACTTTGATCTTCTGTTAGAGTGAACTTGAAAGGTCAAATTAAACTTTCATGGTCAGTCAGTCCTAACTTATTAGATTTCTGTTTTCGCTAGTCCAGCAAGCACAATGCCTATCCATTCCCTGGAGACAAAACTGCACCTTTGTGATTCCTCCATGTGGCCACTAAAGGTCACTCTTACTCCATTTCCTCAGCCCAGATTTTCAACCTGGGTTCAAGTGGAAAAGTCAGCGCAATCTCCCTCCACCATTGCTATGGACACTCCCATCCTCTGCCTGCCTGGGACTTTTGAGAAACAAAACTTGGGTAAGATCTCCACATCGACACATTTCCAGCAAAGTTCCTCAAAACCTGATTGGAGATTGCATTCAATACACATGTGAAGCTCGGTAGTTATGTTCTGTCCTCAAATGAAAATGCTTTCTTTAAAAAAAAAAGTATGTTATGAAACATACTCAAACCTTTACTGAGTTAATAAATTATAAGATATCCTATTTGGGAGGAAAAGGGGAAGTTTGAAAACGTGCTTGTCAAAAGTCAGCAGCTTAAACCATCAGTCAAGGCAATGGCGTTACAGACCAAGCCATTTCCTTTCTACATGCCAGCGCTCAGGACTTATAGAAAGGGCTTCTGTTTGAAAGCCTTGATTTCTTAGGAAAGAGAGAACTTTTCTTTTTCCTGTATTATTTACAGGCAACTTAGCTCAAGTAGCCAGTATAGTGTAGATGCTTGCTATCACTAGTAATAGGGGAAAATAAGACACCTGAATAACTATAATTATTGTCCAAAGATGACAGAAAAATTAAATGGAAACTATTTAATTTATTAAGATTGAAGAAATACAAGGTCACATTTCGCAGATGTGTGCAAACAGGTAGTGCATTGGAAATGATAAAAATATGTGGTTTTGTTTTGTTTTTTGAGGTAGGGTCTCACTCTAACCTAGGCTGACCTGGCACTCACTCTGTAGTCCCAGGCTGGCCTCAGAATCACGGTGATCCTCCTACATCTGAAACCTGAGTGCTGGGATTAAAGGTATGCACCACCATGTCTGGCAAATGTGTATTTTTTGAGCTAACATTTTAGCTTCCAGGAAAACATTTATTTGTTGGAGAAAATATGCACAATGAGATAAAGTAAAAGTAAATTTATAAATAAGCACAACTCAACCCAAAGCTCATTATTGAAAGACTGGCTAAATATTTCTATACTTATCACTTGTTAGTATAAAAAATGAAAAGTTCAAATTCCATTAGATAAATAGAATAGAATGAGATTGATTTCTATAAAATAAAAAATGAAAATGTTATATTAACTAAAATGAAATTGTTAGCAGTCAACACTGTTTAAGCTTCCAAGGCAATTTTATACAGTTCTAGCTATACCTAAAAAATGAGAAAATAAATTTAAATGTTTTTCATAAAGACTCAGGGTTAAAGGTGGTGCTTTGAGAAAATTTTTCGGTGATTTTTAAAAGAAACTTTAACAAAGAAAATATACTATTGTACTATGTAAAAAAAAAAAAGATTAAATAGCTATTTGATTTTCCCCAAAATTTGATGTTTTAAATCCTCATTTACTTATGAAATTCTTAAACTGTCAGGGACACAGCAAATGAAAGCATGTGCAATACTCATACTAGCATTTGCCTTTCTCACACACATGTTCCAAACCAACAGGCATGAAGAACACATTGTAATTTGTTACCAGGCAGTAAGGAACCTGTACTGACCCAGACAACTAAAGAAACTATTTCTTATATGACTTTGTAGTATAACATTTTTAGGAAAGCCATGTATTCTCAGTCATAAATCACTGAGCATGATCAGTTTAATAATTTTGATATAAGTACTTAATCCATTAGACTCAATGTAAAAAATAAGGTATGACATATTTCAGTTTTCTCTCTGCAGTAACAAAGCATTCAGATGTAACATTAAACAATTTCTTACAGGGAAACAATTATTGGTATCATAAACTGTAAACTCTTACTGTTTATAAAAGTAAAAATTGATAACATTAATCTAGGCATCTTTGGTAAATTATTATCACTCTAGAACACACACATTCTGCTAGCACAAACATTGTAGGAGAATGGAACAAGAAAAGACCAATATTAATTAGAAGGCTCCATCTCACTATGAGTTCTATAACATTGGGAACTTTTTATTTCTCTTGTTTCACTATCCCTGTTAGATATTTTATTTATTCATTTTTTTCACTTCATCTCTGTGATGGTTAAGTTTTGTTGTCAATTTGACCTGTTTAGTAATCCACAGTAATCTTGGGTGGGTCTCTGAGGCTGCTTACAGAAAGGATTAACTAAAGGAGGAGGTCCTCCTCCAGAGTGAGCCCTTTCTCCAGAGTGAGTGGCACTCTCAGTAAGAGGCAGGATGTGAGGAAGCTTGAGGAAAAGGAAATCTCTTCTCTTCCTTCCCCTCCCTCACCCCACCTGGCTGCTGGTGTGTGTGTGTGTGGTGTTGGTGATGGTTTCTCTCTCTCTCTCTCTCTCTCTCTCTCTCTCTCTCTCTCTCTCTCTCTCTCTCTCTCTGTTTGGTCCTGTGAAAGGGAGGCTAGCTAGCCTCTTTCACCATTATGTAACTTCCCCTGGATCTGTAACTTCAATAAATCCAAAAATGTACAAAATGTACAAGTTAGGAAGGAATCCGAAAGCACATTTAAGAGACCAAGAAGTATATGACAGTAAAATTCTGCATATTGAGATGTATAGGATCATGTAAGCCATTCTTTAAGGGAATGTTATTTTTAGAAGTACATATATCAGAAATTAAGAAAAGCTGAAGTTGTTTGCATTGTGCCTAATTTACAATTTTAAAAAACAAGAAATTAAATATGCCTAAATCCAATGGAAAGAGAAGGTAAATGAAAACGGCATCATAAATCTTACAATTGGAAAAAGAAAAACAGAGTAACAAAAATATAACAGATCAGTAAAACCAAAGGTTGGCTTTTTGGCATAAAATATGTACTACTTGATAAGTTTAATAGAGAAAAGGGGAAAAAAACATAAGCATTGTGAATGGAAAAGATTGTATGACTAAGGAGGAAGCCGAACAAAGGTGTAATAGAAAAAATCCTCAACAAATTTCTATTTTGAAAATTCGTTCAAAATGGATAGATATTTGGAGAACTATTAACAAGAATGAAGAAGAAATGAAATGGCATGAGTTGTCCCAGGACTTCAGGGAAGAGTGACCACACACATTCACCATCATTTCATTGACTATGGTCTCTTACATTGCAAGTACAATGACTTCTCCACATTAGTGTGACTGTTCAGTAGCCATTACAGTGCAGTACTTGCTGGTGGTTCTGCTTATTTATTAGACCAATGACAATGCTCTTCAGTCAACCTGTGCTGAATACCAGAAAGTGACCTGTCCTATGCTGGGAACATCAGCCAACTAGCAGAACCCTCACTACAATCATGATTCTAAAGATTGAAACCAATGTACCTGCCTAAGCATAAACACCACTAAGCACTTTTGCAGCAGCAGAGGACACAACTCAAAGACCAGTGGCAGAGCTGGGAAGATGACTCAAGCAGTGTGTTTGCCTTACAAGCAAGTAGGCCCAATTTCAATCCCCAGGACTCATGTGAAAAAGCTGAGCATGGAGGCACACAGGTGTAATACCAGCACTGGGGAGGCAGAGACAAGTGGACACCCATCGGTCAGCCATTCTAGCCTAGTTGGTGAGCTCAGGCCAATGAGAGACACTGCAAAAAAAGTTGGACAGCATTCCTTAGGATTGACACTTGAGGTTGTTTTATGGCCTTTGCATCCAGGAACACACATGTATATATGCACAGGCAGACACACATGTGTACAGGTACACACATTTTAAAAATCCCAATGGCAACTGTCATAGTCAGCCACACTGCTGGGATAAACCTCCAATCCAGGCACAGTTTATGGGTGGAAGAAGGGATTTGTTGAAGCTACAGATCCGGGAGAAGTTCCATAATGGGGAAAGAGGCTGCCCCTCTTTCACAGGTCCAAACAGAGAGAGAGAAAAAAAAATCAGCAACACACACACACACACACACACACACACACACACACACACACGTGTACAATCAGTAGGAACTCCCAGCAGAGTTCACATTGCTCTTTGAAAACATATACATGGAATTCCAGATCCACGCCCAGAACACCTTAGGCCTGGATCTGAGGATCCCCTCACAGTGACACCTCCTCTTAACCAGGCAGCTGGAGAAAAACCTTTCAGAAACTTCTGAATCTATTGGAGACTCCATTCAGACTACTACATCAGCCCACGCCTATCCCTGGAGCCAGCATGACATATTATATGAATGACACCACAGCCTTCCTCACACACAACCCAGCACAAAGCCAACTCTTTGCCAAAACACAATATACGATCATCAGATTGCATTTCTCAGTTAGAACTAGACTGTGAATGAGACCCGTTCCCTTCACTTGGTCACATTCTGTGGGACATTAAGCCTTTTATGAACCTTAACCTGGTGGGACTGGAGAGATGGCTCAGCGGTTAAGATGCTTGCCTGTAGTACCTAACAACCTGAGTTTGATTCCCCAGTACCCATGTAAAGCCAGATGCCTCAGAGTAGCACATGCATCTGGAGTTCATTTGCAGTGGCTAGAGGCCCTGGAGTGTCCATTCTCTCTGTCTCTTCTCTACCTCTCTCTCCTTGCAAATAAATAAATACATTTTTTTAAAAAAAAAGAACGTTAACCTGGCACCTGTGTCTAAATTTTATTTGTCCTTCAAATTCTTGTCAGATGTGTCTTTTTAGAAATGAAACTGACTTGATTTGTTCCAGCATTGCTGCTAATTTTATTACCATAAGATTACCATAAATAGATCTTCAAGTCAATTAAACCTATCTCATGTATAAAGTTAATAATTAGGCAATTTTCTTACTTTATTAACAATCTCTAAAACTAGATATTGGCCTTTGCATAAAGCCGTCAGATCTTTTTTTTTTTTGCATTTGTATGTGTGTTTGGTATGCATGCATAAATGTGTGTGTGTGTGTGTGTGTGTGTGTGTGTGTGTGTGTGTGTATGAATGTGAGGCCAGACCTTTACACTGGTTGTCTTTCTCAATTATTTTCCATGTTATTTTTGATAGGGGATTTCTCACTGAACCTGGAACTCAGCAATTTAGCAAGACCAGTTAGCCAGTGAGCCCCATGGTTCCTCCTGGATCTGCCTCGGCACTGTTTTCATTACAAGCGCACACCACACTTGAAATGCTTCTGACAGACAAAATATCAAAGCTACCTTCAACTGAACTGGAGTCGAGTGGAGTGTCTTTCAATTCTGCCTGCTGAGAATCACTTCATTGCTGCCCTGAGCATGTGACATTGAATTGATCCTGAAAAAAATAGAAAAAAAAAAAACTAAGTAGGTTTACAGAAGAAAAATTGCGAAAGCATTTCAAGCAGAGAGGAAATAATAAACGAAGACATGGGAAACTGTCTAGGAAGCTAGCACATTCCTGCAGTAGTAGAAGAGACAGGCACGCAAGGGAAACTGGTTTGAACAGTTTGCTGAGGGTCTTGCTTCATCATGAGGTAATGGGAGGTATCAGGAGACTTGTGAGAGCAAATGCAGGAAGAGAACAGGACTGTTTAATATTACCAGCTATAGGGCATGTGATACATTTAAAGGAAGAAGTGGTAGAAATAAGAATAAATGGCAAACTATTCAGGCAAATATCAGTGAGAGGATCAGAGTGATAGGTATACCGTGTAACCCCTTACACGCGAGAAACGAAGGAAGAGTTGGAGCAATACTCAAGTGTTTGGTGCAACACAAGCAGTTTTATACTCTCACTACAAGTTCCTGGAGAATTGATTATGTTCTAGGTCAAGTGTTGATCATTTTCTTTTTAAAGTTTAGGAGAATAAATATTCTTGGCTTTGTGGCCCTTATAGGCTCAGTCACAGTTATTTAACTAAACCATTATATTGTGAGGAAATGATCACAGACTGTGAACAAGTGTGGTGCATTCCAAGCAAACTTTATTTACAAAAATAGGGAGAAGCGTATAGACCTGACATCATACTTGAAGATGAGGTTGTTGGAAAGCTTCCCCAAAACAAACATTCCACATTGAAAGAGGGTGGCATTGGTATCTTGTGACGGGAGTCACATGTGAAAGAACTTAGCAAAGTGCAGGTCATTGAAAAATGATGGTGTTTCCGGGAGGAGGACATGGCCACTGTGCTCTTGTTCCAGCATGGCTGACCTGTGCTGAGTTGACTCAGTGGAGACGATCAAACTTGGATCATCTTTTCTGGTGACCTTAGAGAGGGAGCAAGTCAAAGTAGCTGTACCCAGTAGGCTATGATCCGTCTCCCCTCTGCTTACCACATAACATGCAATTTTCAAAGGAAGATGAGAGAAGATGGTGTTGCCATGGTGATGGCTGCAGAGTGAGGGAATCCTGGAATTAGGTGTATGTTCATCGAGCTTCCACTAAGGATGGGATAACTTCCCATATTGGATCATGGCAATGCCACAGGGGGAAAAAAAAACACTTTTAATACAGTAGAGCAGCACTCATGACTGTTTCATAGAAGCCTATAGAATTATCTAGAAAGTATTTCATAAACTTGAGTCATTCTCTAAGTGTTTCTGCTCTTTTCTCTCACTACTTGTTCTTTTTTTCCAAGAGAAGAGCTCAGAAAATGGGTTAGGATGAGTATATGAAAGAATAACTGATTTCTTGGAAAAAGTCCCGTAAAAGTGTTCACAAGTGTGAAATCCAACTGGACAGAGAAAAGAGAATTTCTAAATGCACAATCAAGAGTTAGAAAAAAATTATATGTATTTCCTTCTGAAGATTATATGACAAGAATTCAAGATGCCAGATTCGTATTGTATACCTAAAGAAAGACATAATGCTACATCCTGTTTGTGGTAATGTTCTCACGGGAACCAAAAGCAAATAACACTGGTTACTTCATATCCAAACCTTGTTTTTTTTTAAATGAATATTATTCACTAAGGTTGATTTAACCACAACTCCCATTGGCTTCTGTGGGACTTTTGCCATGGCTGAAGACCACAAATGAGGCCCATGTTTCTGGTAATAAAAAGGCTGCCCTGTGACTGTGGAGAAACTGTTAAAACCACAGAGTGAAAGCAAACAGTTTCTTGTCACAGGAGAAGTCTCCGAGTTGACTTCCATTAAAATGTAACCCGAGAGTAGGATGTGGATGATTAGAAGGTACTTAGGATGAAGGACAAAGGTTACTTTCCCAAAAAAACACATCATGCTCTTGTGACAGAGATGCACACGGAAGCCCAGGGGGACTGGCTCCTTTCCCGGTCTAACACGTACTTGACTTGTCTTCATTGGCAAGTTGCCTCAGGTCCTTCCACCCTTCGCCCCTTGTGCCAAGTCTGGCTCAGGCCCTGGTCATCCCACATCCTTCCTGCAGCTCAGGCCCTGTGCAACTCTCTTCTCCAGTCTAGTGTGTTTCCATGGATACCATCCTCCTGCCTCCCCTCAGTCCATGTATCTCATCCCCATAAAATTCCTGGAAGGTGGGTTTGTCCTTATTTTCATAAAAAGTCATTTTTTTCTCATTTTTTGGCTTTTAATTCCTCAACAACCAAAACCAACTTTCTGTTCACACTCACCAAATCCAGCAGAGAGCATGTGTTAGAGAAGCTGGCCCTTCTGAATCTCTGAGGGCTGAAATTCTCAACCACTGTGTGATTCTATCAAGAGGAGAAATAGTATCATGAACCACTTTGGGGTTGTCCCCCTCCTTATCTCAGTGTCAAAGAGGTGGTTCATCTATGTTTGATTATAACCCGAAGTCCTTTCTCTGTTGTTGTTTCTCCACATAAATACAGCCAGAACATTTTTGGAGAGAAAAAAAAAATTCTCTTGCCTGTGGTTTGCAAACTGTCACTCTAGCCACAGAAGTATTTGTAAAAGACACATGGATAAAGATTAGTGAGGTATGTTCCTCTGGGGAGGCAGAGACAGGAGAATCTCCAGGCCTCAATGGTCAGCTATTCTAACCTAATTTGTAAGCTCCAGGCCAATGAGATCTCTCTGAAACGAGGTGGGTGGGGTATTATGATGACGCACCTGAGCTTGTCATCTGACTTCTGTGAATTCACATACATAGAGTGGCCCACACAGTCCAGGGGCTAAGCACACACCAAAGGCCAGGTAATGGGTGGGTAAACCTGAGACAAGTCTACAAACTCCATTAGTACCTGGCCCATGCTAGCAAGGAACCCTTGACCTATAGCCTAGAACTCCCAGAACTCTTGGCCTGCACAGTGGCTAACAGAAGCCCTGAGATACAACAGGGTCCCGATGTTGACCTTATTCAAAAATCTGAGGCAATGAATAGCATTGGGACAACTCTCACCTAGAACAAAGCTGTCTAAGTCACACAACAGCTATCAGTAAGAGCTACAATACAGTGTCAGCAAAACAAGGGGACTATCTCGAGATGGGCAAACCCCAGTGCAAAACGAATAACAGAAGACATCAAGCCAAGATATCCCCCCCAAGAATGAATGGTTCCATAAAGGAAAATTCCAATAAAAATCAAAGAGGAAACTCCAGACATGGATTTCCGTAGGGAAAATATAATAAGCATAAAAAAGCAAACAAAATTAGGCTATGAACAAGCAGCTGGATGAAATAGCAATGAATCATCAAAAAGTATGTAAAATAGAATTTAATGCATGGCTGAATGAAGAAAACCAACAAAAAGAGCTCAAAATAAGGATGAAGAAAATGCACAGTCACTGAGGAGAATTCAATAAACACCTGAATGAACTGGAAGAGAACCAACAAAATATTCTCAATAGACGCTGTGTTATAATTGAAAAGACTCAAAAAGAACTTAGCAGACAGATAAATGAAATGGGGAGTCAACAAAACAAAATGAACCCAGTGGTCAGTGGAACAAGCTCAATGTGGACATTATCAAATGTAGAAATGAAATAAAAGAGACAGCAAGAAATTCAAACCAGGCAGTGTGAATGAAATTCAATGAAGAAATGGAGATGAGGAAAAGTGTAATGGGTAATAAAAATGAAACATCTTTTTATTGGGCTCACAAGAAAGCCTCACCAACAGAATAGTGCATGTTGAGGACAGGGTATCAGAACTCTAGGAGAAGAGAGAGGAAATGGGCTGGAATAAGAGGGAAATGTGAGACACACTGAAACAATCAAATATTTGGATCATGGGCTTACAAGAAGGGGAAGAAATGCAAGCATCATGTATACCTTCAACAAAATTATTGAAGAAAATTTCTCTAATCTCACAAAAGAGAGACTCATCTAGGTAGAGAAGGCTCACAGAACATCCAACAGACAGAATCAGAGAAGAAATTCTACGCATTACTGATCCAGACTGCCCACGGAGGAGGATGTCCAACTGATTGGGGATGGGGATGAGGGGCATTGGGGAACTGGGAATAACAGCTCATTGTTTGCCCATTAAATAATGTAACTCATTATGGACAATAAAAATTAATATAAAAAGCTCATGTATTTTTATAGCTGCATTAATAAATATTGGTAGCAAATGTGTAAAAAAAAGCCTCTAACCAAAAAAAAAAAAAAAAAAAAAAAGTCCAGACCCGTAGGGTTTCACTGCTGATTTTTTTTTAATGTTCATTGAAGAACACCACTCATTATTTCTCATTATTCTACACAATTAAAAATGAGAGAATGCCACCTGATTCCTTCTATGAAGCTAGCATTACACTAATATCTAAACTAGAGAGAGAGACCCAATTAAAAACATTATAGAAGGATTTCCCTGGTAAATGTAGATGTAAAAATTCTTAATAAAATTATTGTAAACCAAATACAAGAACACATCATCCACTTTGATCAAGTAGGTTTCATCCCAGGGATGAATGGTTCCACATATGGAAATTGATAGATGTAATATAACACATAAACAGACTTAAAGACAGGAATCACATGATCATTTCAATTGATGCAGAAAAGGCCTTCAACAAAATAAAACACTGGAGAGACTAGGGATGGAAGGTCCGTAACTCAAAATAGCAAGAGCTTATATATACCACACCTAAAGCCCATATATTCTAAATGGGGAAAGACTTGAAACATTCCCAGTAAGGTTGGGAACAAGACAGGTGTGCTCACTCTCACCACTGCTTTTCAACACAGTACTTGAAGTCTTAGCTCAAGCAATAAGACAATAGAATGAAGTAAAAGGGATATAAATTGGAAATGAAGTCAAAGTATCCCTGTTTACAGACAATATGATTCTTTACATAAGTGATCCAAATGACTCCACTAAAAAACTCCTAGAAGTGACAAACTCATTCAGCAAAGTGGTAGGATATAAAATTAACACACAAAAATCAGTGTCCTTTGTATATACCAATGACAAACTGAGAAAAAAAATCATCAGCCAAGCAGTCCTGTTTACAATAGCTCCCCAAAGGTAAATATCTTGGAATATCCCTAAGCAAGAAACCTACACAATGAAAACATAGAAACACTGAAGGGAGAAATGGAAGATAATCCAATGCAATGGAAAGACCTTCCAAGCTCGTGGATAACAATTAATATTGTGAAAATGTCCATCCTACCAAAAGCAATATACAGATTCAATGCAATTCCAATCAAAATCCCAGCCACATTCTTTGTAGCATTAGAAAATACAGTCTAAAAATTCATTTGGAAGCACAAAAGTTTGGGATACCCAAAAATATCCTCAGCAAAAGGAATACATCTGGTAGCATCATCATACCTGATTTCCAGATGTACTACAAAGCCATAAGAACAGAAACAGGTTGTTATGGACACAAAACTGATATGTAGATCAATGGATAAGAATAAATTCCAGAAATAAGTTCCTCCAACTACAGTTAACCCCCCCCCAATGAACGCTGAATTAAAGCCAGCTTTTTTTTTTAAATGATGCTGGAAAAATTGGATAGCCACATGTAGAATAACGAATCTACTCTCTTTCACTCTGCCCAAAAAATCATTTCCAAATAGATTAAGGACCTCAATATAAATTCTGAAACTCTAAAACAACTGGAAGAAAAAAATAGGCAGAGCACTCCAAGATATATGTGTAAAGAAGGACTTTCTGAACAAGACCCCAGTGTCCTAGACAATTAGACACTCAACTACTGTGATAAAAAGAAACTCACAAGCTATTGTACAGATAAGCCAACCATCAATGAACTCAATAGACAGTCTACAGGATGAGAGGAAATCTTTGCCTGCTATTTATCTGACAGAGGTCTAATATCTAGTATTGAGAAAGAACTCAAAAAACTAAGCAATAAAAAGTCAACTAACCTAGTTAAAAATGGGGAAGGGAATTGATCAGAGTGTTCTCAAAGGAAGAAATTCAAATGGCTAATCAACACCTAAAGAGTGTTCAGCATCTCTAACAATCAGGAAAAATGCAAATTAAAATGACTTTGAGATTCCATCTCACCCCAGTCAGAATGGTAATTATCAAAAAATCAAATAATAAATGCTGATGTGAAGGCAGAGAAAAAGGAATCCTTGTCCATTGCCGGTGTGAGTGTAAACTTTTGCAAGCACTATGGAAATCATTATGGAGACTCCATAAAAAGGAAAAGAAAATAGAGCTGTCATTTGATTCAGCTATGCCATTCCTGGGCATATAACCTAAAGACTACTCTCTACTACAGAGACACTTGCTCAGTCATGTTTATACAACTAGGATCTAGAATTAGGAATCAGTTCAGACGCCCATCAGCAGATGAATGGTTAATCTGGTTAATGAATATGTGGTGCATATACACAATGAAATTCCACTCAGTAGTAAGGAAAAATGAAATAAAATTTCAGGAACATGGATGGACTTGGAAAACATGATACTAAGGGAACCCACACAAGCACAGAAAGACAAATGCTGCATATTCTCCCTCATCTGAAAAAGCTTGAGTTGCAGGCATACTTGACAGGCAACCGGAGGGATGGAAAGATTTGGGCGAAAGGGAGGGTGGGGAGATATATACACAACTAAAGCCAACTTGAATTCATATCATAGAAATCTTTCCCCTGGATAGCAACCAAAGAGTGTGTGTGTGGAGGGATTGGTGGGGGAAGAGGATCATATGGGCAGAAGGGCCCCAGACAAGGCAGGAAGAAGCCTAATCCTTTTTTAAAAA